>JBBMOC010000024.1:5328436-5525744 GCA_037975185.1 Centropyge bicolor | reverse complement strand
ATATATATATATATATGTTAGACTACATTTGACACACTGAAATGTCAAAGATTACTACAAATGTAAAAATTTTGGCAGAAAAACCTGTCACAATTGATTTTAAGCATAGCAAATGAGCCGGTTTAAACAAAAATGTGTATGTTCGAGTTAAAGCAAAAATTTTAAAAAATGCAATTTTAAAGACTACACAAGTTGACTGAGTACATTTGCCTTGATTGTGTTAACATGCTTTCCTCTTCCAGTTTATGTAGAAGAATATTAGAGAAAACCTGAGTGCTTTAACAGAGGCCATCTGTTGTAAATTTAAACAAATATTACTAAATTTTTTAAATATTTTCTGTTATTATTCAACAGTAATTGACAATTTTAAATTCATTTTGCTATATAAAAAAACCTATGAATGAAAACAAAATCTAAATTAAACAAAAGAATCATTATAATCTAGACAAGTGCTACCAGCAGACTGGTATGTGATGATGACGGCCCCCTTTTGGCTGTAGCAATATAGGATCTTTATCTTGATGAAACTGAATATGCCCTTTAGGTGTTTTCAGTCAGACCTGTTGACAGCTCATCACCCCCAAAAGTGAAAAATAAGAAAGCATAATTTGCTGTGTCATCCATCCATCTAAAAAAATTGGGGCTCTCTGCCTACCTCAGACATGACAAATGACGTTTAAAAATTCCCTTCTGTGTATAAGTATATGCCTCTCATTCTTGGTATATTTCATTCTCTGTGGCATACACAGTTAGGCTTTCTTTAGTAGTAGTAGTAGTAAATCCTTCTCAGTTAAACTGTTCCTACTGAGTATTACTCCTTACTGTGATCATAGGACTACATCTGATGAGGAATGATCACAAGTAACCATCTTTATTTCTGAAAATCAATCATACCATCCAGATGGATAGATAACACATAGGGAATATGTTTTCATCAGGGCGAGCTTATGCTTTAAAACATATCAGAATATGATTGAAAACTATGTTTGTAAGTGTTTCAAAGTAGCATTAGAGAAGAAATAACAGCAGGTCTGAAAGTTATTTTCACAAATCAAAATCAGGGGTGAAGAACAGTGTTGCTGGTCAAGAACAAAAACTAGTCAAATGTATTGGTGTTCCATGGGTAACACTGGAAAAATTATTAATCCTAAATTCCATATTAAGAGCTTTCACTTAATGACCTGTGCTAAATAAGCTGGTCATTCATCAGTAAACATCATCTTTAAGATACAAAACCAGATCAGTGCTTGTGTTGTCACCACATTATAAAATGACCTTAATTTTGAATGGCGGTTGCGATCAAAGGCTGGTATCCGTGGAATCAGGACTGACTGGTCTGGAATCTGCGGTGGTCTGCGGTGGTCCGAGTGGGTTGTAAGGTCAAGAGAGCTGCTGCTCCAGGGTCTGTTCAGGGCAGAGGGGGCACTCTGTAGAGGTGGAGCAGCTCTCACACTGTAGTCCATGGCCACAGGGCAGGGACACTGAGCCCTGCTCTCCACACGTCACACAGCACTGTCTCTGTTTCCTGTACACCACCTTGGTAAAACAGAAGAAGATATCTAGGCCTCAAACTTACACCTTAAACTGAATGGTGGATAACTTAAGTGACCACAAAGAGCACACTACTATTTTATGAGCAAAAGAAAAAACAAAATTCAAGATCAACAAAGACCAACAAATACAGTATAGCTAGTATGGTTGCTAGTGTGCATGCTAAATGTCATAGAGAACAATGTTTTTAGTTAAGTTTATAGGTCATAAGTTAAGGTTTAGGCCTTTAGACGGACTGAAAAATGTGTAAGTTGTCAGTCTGTGCTATTACCTGTTCCACAGCGTGTAAGCAGCTACAGAGCTGAGCCTGCAAACTAAGGACTGACTCCAAGGGCAGTCGGTGTAGTAGCTGGAGTTGATGCAGTGCTAGATGGGGATTGTCTCCACTCCTTAAGCTCTCCAGCGCCTCCTGCAGGAGAGAAGCCTGTCTCTGTGCCTCCTCCTCAGCCTGCCTGGCTCTCTCTGCTTCCATGGCTAACCGTGCTGCGTGGGCACGGGACTCCTCTGCATCTGCTTTCAGCGCAGCCCATGACTACAAGAAGAAGAATACAGAATATAAACCCAAAGCTGTAATTTATTTCCTCAGTCATTGCAACATTCATAAACATGCAGGTCGCTCCTAACTCAAACAGGCATTTCAAAGCATTGTATGCACAAATCCACCACTACCGACATACCTGAGCTGTGTGTCTCCAGCTGTGACCCCACTGCTTCAGTGCTCTATGGGCTTCCTCCAGCTCCTGTTTGAGCCTGGAAGTCTCTGCACAGGGGCCAGAGGGCAGAAGGGTGGGGGGTGTACCAGGGGAACCCTGGCCCGATGGAAAATGCTCCCAGATATTAGTGCTCATACCATTCAGACCTACAAAGAAAGAAAAAACATCAACAAAACTATTCAATCATTCATAGCTCATTACACTTGATAAATGAATCAAATTCCTAAAATACAAACCTAAAGAGCTATGAGATGGTCCCAAGAAGGTGCTTTCTGATTGGCCAGGTTGTGACAGTTGGGTAGAAAAGAATGGTGAAGCGTGTGGTCTGATTGGTGGAGATGGTGAAGGGGAACTAAAAGGAGCAGAGCTGCTAAAGGATCCTGGGATATTCACTGGAGCAGAACTTTGAAACTGGCTACCTCCTATAAAGGCAAAGACACAAATAATTATGAGCGATGTTTATGAGCATATGCATACTGCTAAATGGTGTACATGTGTTCATATTTAAATTGTATGTCGTTCTGTGTGTTTATTCTTGTGTCTTTTGAAATACCCAGCATAACTCCCACACTGGGCAGAGCAGAGCTACTCTCCAAACTCCTCTCTAACGCTGACACACCAAAATCATTCAGGTCAAGATCATCCAGGGCTGACTCTATAATACAAATAACACCAAAATCATTTGTTAGATTTATAGTTATTTTAACATGTTTACTGTCATAACAGAACAGAATTTTCTTCTTCACTTACCAACAACTGACTCTACAGTCTCACTGGTGGGGTAAAAGGGCAGGGCGTTAGCATTCATGCCTGAGGAAATGCCGGATCCCGGAGGTCCGAGAGGGGCAGGGCTGGGCGGTGTGGCAGCCAGACTGGAGGGGATGCTGGAGGACAGACTCAAAGGGCTACCCACAGGCAGAAACACTAACAAGTCCTGAAGAAGAACAAATGTGGAATGCAGTATTTAGGAAAAATTATTATTACCAAGAATTGCTTCCTAAAGAAAATATGTGGACCAGCTAAAAGTATACTGAATTTTGGACTGCATCAAAAACATTTTAAAAACAAACAACAGAAACACCTTAAGTTCAAGCTTGTAATTGTACCTGTTTGCTTTGTGTTGATGCTAATTCTCTATGACGCTGCTCAAGAGCAAAACTCCGTTGCTTAGCCTGAAAACACAAACAATATTAGAATGATGACATGAAAACATGCAAAGAAAGCCTCTTTGTAGTAAATACATCATTCAATAGATGACTTTTTTCTCTTGTGTCATTTAATAGTATCTTATAATGCTTGTGTTCCCCCTTTTCTTTGTATGCTTTTCTCACCTGATCCTCCCTCTCAAATCCAGGTGCTCTGCAGTACCCTCCCTCTCCTGCCCAAGGAGAGAGAGGCTCTGCTCCTCCACTTACGTCCTCACATAGAGACAAAACACTACCCAGCAGTCCCTGCTCCGCTACACACGACCCTCCTGCAGATGGGGAGAAGGGGTCTGAAACAGGCCCAGGGCCAGGCCCCATATTGTGTCTATTGGGACTTGAAGAAGCTTCCTGGGCAGGAAGAGGGTCTGGAGGTCTGGGGGGTGGAGGGGAACTTGGTGTGGGGAATGAAGGTTCCTCTGGAACAAAGGGCTCTGGAGCCGGATTGAAAAAGCAAAATAAAAAACACAATGTTAGGACTGCAAAACATATCATCAGATGATTGTTGAGAGTTGCTTAGAAAGGTATTGTGGGGGCTTACTTTCAACATGAGCAAAGGCACAGAAGGGCCCTCTGGGACAGCTGCCACACTGCTGCATGTCATTACACTTTGTGGATTTATAGATCTGTGAAAGAAATCAACACACACTCATATATGATACATATTCGTTTGTTATTTCTGATCTAGATTCTATAAGGTCTCTGCTAAAACAGACAAACCTCCGGGTGGAACTGTTGTTCTGTTCTTGTGTGGCAATACTGACATCCCTCTGCTCCCTCACATTTACTGGGATCCCCCCATTCCTCACTCTGTTTCACAGATGGACATGGCAATGCTCTGTTGTGGCAAGAACAAAAAAAACACGTTGTTAAATACATCCACAATGAGACAACAACAATACATGATCTTCAAATATTTTCCTTCTACACAATGTAATGGGGCACCTGTATTTGTGCTTGTGCGGGCTGCGCCTCCTGTCTTTGCTGTTATGGTAGTATGGACAGGCATAACCTTGACGGCACAGACGAGGTGGTTTCTTACAGAGTTCTGTCTTGTAGTGGGACAGCACGTAGTTGTTATCTGAAGAGGCAAATCAGACAGAAGGAAACATTGAGGCAGGCAGATGGTGACAGCTGGTCAAGTGTCATCACATCGAGATATGTGACAGTAAAAATATTGGAGAGCCTCCAAACAGAAACAAGAATGAGAGGCATTTTTTACTGCATTTGACAAGATAAGATAAACCTTTATTCATCCCACAGTAGGGAAATACACAGTCTCATAACCACAGCAAAAAGAATCATCAAGGGTAATGTGCCTTTTGTATGACAGTTACCAACATGCGCCCACTACTTCAAAATGTTTGTTATAAGATTAGATACAAAGAGAAAAACCCAAAAGAAAACAAGACATAGTACTACACCTCACCCTAGTTAGCAAACAGCCGGAAATGTGTTGGATGAAATTAGCCATGAAATAAGACCAAGTTAACACCAACGTTAGCCGTACATGAAAAAAATAGATTCCCAGTCAGGCCAAAAAACAGCTGGACCGAAAAGCAACATCAGCAGAGAAGCTGCTGCATTGGCCACTCAAAAACATGCACATTCAAATACATGCAAGTACACATTCTGGGTAAAATAGTTTGTAATGGCATATTTTTACTGTTGACAATCATTGCCATGAAACCGTTGCAACAGAGATAGCTACACAAAGTTGTCAAATTCTGAGTATTATAAACTGGTGTGCAATGCTTTTTGGCCTTTGATAAGCTTCCAAAGTCATGGATCTGCTACTCCAACTGGATGTTCCTGGATTGTATTTTGTGTCTCATTGGTAAACAAACAACATCTCCCCACAAATGCATCCTTGCATTAAGCTGAAGTGCTGTAACACAGACTTACCTTGCCAGCGTGGTTCCTCACTCAGGATCTTCTCTATGAGTGCTGTACTTGCAGCCTGTCCTGACTGTCCATCTCCTCCACCTCCCTCCGTGGCCCCCGAGCCTCCCTGAGACTCCATTACATGCACTTCTCTGTAAAATCCACCATGTAAAGAAACTCTGTAAGCAACTAGAGCACACATACACAAACTGACATGAAGTCAAAAGTCAGTTGGTTACATGAAGTTCTTTTGGCACCTGATATCATAAACCGGGCTGCGGAGGTCATGTGACCCATGTGCAAAGGCACAGTGGGAACCGTTTTTGCTGCAGTGACCCTTTGCATCTGTTTCGTGGATACATGATCCTGTTTTATAGTAGCGGAGATGATATCTGCGCTCTGTGTCACCTGCTGTTCGATGTAGAAATGGGCATCTGGAACACACACACAAAAATCACATTCAAAAAATGGATACAAACGCGATAACCCGTTTTTTGAGTACAGTATACGTATACACACTAAGGCTGCAGTTTCTGACTATCTTAATTATGAACTAATCTGCAGCTTTTAAGAAGCTAGAGTTTTGCTTGAAAAGTGACTCAAAGAAAATCGGTTCTCAAATTTTCTGTTAAAAATTGGGGAGAAGGGGTCTGAAACAGGACCAGGCCCCATTTTGTCAAGGTGGTTTTTTTTTACTGCAACTAGACATTTTGAGATTAGAGCTGGAAGTGGAATCACTTGAAATGTTCACTTTGCACTCCAACAAGTGGTTCATTAGCATGTATTAAAGACATCCCAGTTTGATCCTGAATCAATTTGAATCCTTACATTTATATTCCCTTTGTCTGTGATTTTCACCAAGAGGGCACCATTAAGAGCACAAAGGCTCAGCTTCTTTGAGTCTAAAAGAAGCTCACAGAGTACGAGAATGGCTGTGCTAAGGTGCTAATGCTCACTGGAAAAGATTATGCATCAGACACTATTCTTCCAAGGTGTTCAACTTGACTTACAATTGAGGATAGATTGTACCTTCAATCACTAGTTCACTGACTTTCACTCAAGCGAAAAAAGGCCCTTTGACATTCAGTGTTCTATACATTCTGGTGATTCACCCAAGCAACTCAATTTCAATGTAAAAGGCTCACAAATGTTAGAGAGCAGATAGGGACGGCAATGCTTTGGACGTAAGATTTAACCATTTAGAGCTAGACAGACTTCTTCCTTAAAAGTCAAGCAATTCTTCTATGTACAAAACACCCACCACAAAAAATGAAAGAGTGTACTTTACACAGACATGTCACAATCAGCCACCATTATCATCTTTGCAAAAACCAGTGTGGCTAGTTATGCAATTCAGTGCAAAAACAACATTAACACTTCTCCTTTACAGACCTGACTTTTAATTGTAAACGTGTGTGTCTATTCAGAGGTCCATGATGACAAATGCAAGCATTCTGCAAGAACATCACTGAAACCTCAGTTGCACTCACTCATCTCCATCAGGACAGGTGCCTGTGCCCTCATCATATTTGGTACAGTAAACATCAGGGCTGTAGTTGAAAGTGCCGTCCCGTCTCCGAATGGGCCTGCGGCGCCTCTGGTTCAGGAAATGCCAGTGGAAACAGGAGAAAGGCCTGTGTTGTGTGCATTTATGCTGTACGAAGAGGGGGCACTGCTCAGTTCTGAACTCCTTCAGATATCTGGGAGAGGGGAGCGACAAGAAAGGGAGAAATAAATGCCTGTACAGTGTATACAATGTGTGTCTTTTGCAGATTCTTAGAGCATGCATGAGTGCAAATATCCTTTTTACACAGCCTGTAATATCCTGGCGTATAGTAATTGTTTCTCCATGCATAAGATAAGCTAAACCTTTATTCGTCCCACAGAGGGGAAATTCAGTCTTAGCCCATCTTATTCTCTGCTGCTCTTTCCAAACTGCTTCTTCTATTATATTGTAACTAAACTGGCATTGAGTTCATGCAGCTGAGAAAAGTATGCACAAATACAGAACTTGAACTATGCTGAGCTAAAAGGCTTGTAAGAAATGGCTACTGTTAAGAGAGTAACGTTAGGCCTCTTTCTCGAGACCTGATCCGGTTAATAAGCACATAAACAGACTTGATTTAGTCCTTCTAAAGAATATCAAGCACACCATCCACTATTTTTTTCCAATAGAATTCAGCTATAATTTGGTAAATGCAGCTACACGTGAGGTTGTGTACACTTAGCTAGCTAATCCAGCTAACTAGCTACGTACGTGTAATGTTGAGGTTTCTCGGGCTGCACGTTCAACACGGTTGCGGGAGATGTCGAGCCCCCAGCGGGCGAAGAAGAAGAGGACGAGGAGGGTCCCCCGGTAGTCGTCGCTGCCGAAGATGACGGGGGCTGTGAGTGTGTTTTAGACATTTTACCCGTTTGAAGCCCAACAACAACAACCTTGTTTTTAGCTTACTGGCTAGCTATTCTTATTAGCTTCGAAATCCGCATTCTACAACGATGTGAGCTTGCGCAAGGCAGGCGGAAGTAGTAGCAAAGGGAGAGTCAGGGACAACACAGAACTATGGGACATGAAGTTCAATCATAACTTCAAAAATGATTATTATTAGAGCGTAAGTCATTCACTGTGATGGTGCTGACCTGGTTTATAGAAACTCGAAACATTATATGATGACAATAAAGTTCACATTTGAGTTTTGTATTTGTTACATTTTTATCTGTCGGCTGTAACACGTGACCACCTCGGAGGCTGAACCAATGAGGGTGTAGTGTTTTACGAGCATGACGTCACGGTAAAGTATTAAAACTCGGCCTCAACCGTCCCCAAACACAAACCGTCTTCATCGGTCACGTTCGACAAGCTGTCATCAACGATCGCATATTAACCGTGATCCTAAAGGTAAATATTATCGCTTCGTTGTGTAGATGATGTACGCGGAATCGTTGTCGTGTTCTTTTTTTATATGTTTTTAGAGGATCGTTTCTATTTACAGGCATTGTTTGGCAAACAAGGCTAACGCGTCGACTTGCTAGCGTTAGCTATAAATAGAACAATGGAATCTCTCAGCGTTGACGTTTCTAGTTAAACGTCACCGGTTTGTCGTTAAACCGAAACCAGACCTCGTCAATAAACACAAAGCTAGCGTCGAGGTTGGTGTTGGCTAATTTATATAACGAATGACTATTGGCTAAGCTAATTTTATGTAAGCTAATGTTAGAGCCGAATGAGCAATGTCGACTGAGGGTGAAACGAGAAGCTGTAAAAATGGCGAAGTCGAAAAGCAGAGGCCGGCTGCTTGGTCTGATACAGAGCTGCTGTCTGTGGCTGTTGTGGGCCTAAAAGCGTTCATGTCAAAAGTCACGACTCAGTTTCAAAACACAGGCAACTTATAATCATTCCAATCGTAGTTGTTGTAATGTTGTCTCTTATTTCGGGCCCAGCTGGTTTAGCATTAATAGGGCGCACTGGAGCAAAGACCGACGCCTTCCAGTGGTCACAACCTGGGGGGAGGGGATAGCTAGTTTAAGCTAGCTATAGGCTAGGCTAGCTTGACAAATAATACCGGATCCGCTCTCTCACTTACGTTCTTTAATCATTTTATATATCTACGACGTTCATGCAATGTGTCATCTCTGTTTTCTAGCAAGTACGCAATGGCCCGTACCAAGCAGACTGCCCGTAAATCTACTGGAGGAAAGGCGCCAAGGAAGCAGCTCGCTACCAAGGCGGCCAGGAAGAGCGCCCCCTCCACAGGGGGAGTGAAGAAGCCCCATCGTTACAGGTGCCTAGTACAACACATGTTTTAGATCTGTCGCATGCAGTCAACTCAAATGTTATGCTTTATTAAATGCTAATAAAATGTTTTGTTTAGGCCCGGAACTGTGGCTCTGAGAGAGATCCGTCGTTACCAGAAGTCAACAGAGCTGCTCATCCGTAAGCTGCCCTTCCAGCGCCTGGTGAGAGAAATTGCCCAGGATTTCAAGACTGATCTGCGCTTCCAGAGTGCTGCCATCGGTGCTCTCCAGGTAAATACGATGGAGTATTACACATCTGCAAAGTTACTAGTTGCTACTAGTGGAACAACATGAGCACTGTGTGAACCTTTCTGTTTTCCATCAACAGGAGGCCAGTGAGGCTTACCTGGTGGGTCTGTTTGAGGACACCAACCTGTGCGCCATCCACGCCAAACGTGTCACCATTATGCCCAAAGACATCCAGCTGGCTCGTAGGATAAGAGGAGAGAGGGCCTAAGCAGCTAGTGGCAGCATTGTCAAAACAAATGATCTTATTTATCATACTTAACCATTTTTGTGGACATTTTTATTTCATGGGTATTTTTAAGTTTTCTTCTTTTTTTAAATTTTGTATTGTATTTTAGACTGGGACAATTCACCAATCATTCCACAAGCCCGAGTACATGTTAGGGTAGTTGGAAATTGTTGTGCAGGAGTATCTGCTCATTCCACCATGGGTCATTACTACATGTTACGGCCACCATGTCACCCTTCAAGTCCTTTTTGGTATCAGGCTCCTTCTGGGGATGAAGTCTTTGGAGCGAGGATGAATTCTTCACATCTTCCATGGGGTCCAGGGTTTCTTCACCCATCTATCATTTACCACAAAATGCCAGCATGTCATGCTCAACAAGACTCACTGCAGCGTCAAGGGTATCAGCTGCTCCAGTTGATAGTCGACGCTCAGTGACGAGGAGCATGGCAGACCCTTCCTGTATTTTCTGGACTGCTTTTTACATGTTTTTCAACATAAAATCTTGGCAGCTACATTTAATACTATTTATGAAATGTTGTCACATGTCTTTCTATTAAAGGTCTTTATGAGTAGAAAGCCTTGTGTTCTGTAGTTGATTGAAATGTAGTAGTGGCATTCAGACATTATGCAGTGTGTATGATGTGACACATTTATTTACAACATATGAAACAGAGTTTTGGGAGCTGTCATACAAACCACTCTGTGTGTTTGAAACCGGCAGCTGTAAGAAACACAACATAAGCTTTAATGTTTCATTGTAAGACGCATGATCACACGATTATGTAAGAGCTCTGCTACACCTTACCAATACGACAGACGATCTCTTCACACTCCTTGATGTTACTGGCTCTCAGCACCACGCAACAGAAGCCTGTTGATTGAGGGGTTTCTGGGGAGTCTCTGTGAACACAGCCAATCATATGCTTAGATGACATCTGGGTCCAGCCAATGACAATGGAGCTACAGTAGCTTGAGCACTGCATCACTACATGTTGGTGGAGGGGAGTGACCTAAACTACAGCAGCCTGGATTAACAGGGATGTGTGAAAACCCTTACACAACATAAATCATTCATATCGTCTGCTACAAACTCAATGACAGTTGCACAAAAGATTGTATGTGCAATTAATACTTACGCCACACAGAATGCAAATATTGTGTAGTCTTGCTGACCAAATCTCCCCACACATGAAATCTCTGGGTAGTGATGCTCAAACAGCTCCTAAGGAAACAACATGTAAATATCAAAGAGGGTCTTGAACACTAATTATTCTTTTCTGATGGACATGGTGTTTCGACTTACCTGTTTACTGCTTCTGTCCGTGCATGTCAAATGAGTTTCCTTCATATCTAAAAGCACCTCCTGTAGAGCAAATGACACTGATTCAGGTGCATGTTGACATTGTAAGTGTTCTGCAGGACATGATGACTAAAAGCCAGCATGCCCTCAGGCAGGGGAGAGCTGTCATTACCTTGCTAGGCAGGTTTTTCTGCAGCACTTGTGGAATAGCACACTGCAGCACCTCTTTGCCTCCAAACTATGAGAGGATACGACCAGATATCACATCAGTTATGTGAGAGAAAAGCATATATTTAACTATATATATATATATAATTAGATATATTTAATTATAAAGTAAAAGTTGCTATTTACCATTCCAATGTTTGTTTTTCCCAAGAACTGCACAATGTACACGATCCTGTTGGTGAGAGGTGAGCCAGTGTCTTAATGTCATGGATACATGAGGAAACACAAACACAAGGATACACAAGTTTCTTAAATCATCCTGAAGAATTTGGTCAACAACTTGCCTTCCCTCTTTGAGACACTGTGACGGAGAGCTTTTGTGGTCCTTGGTGGCTGACTGCTGGGAGGGAGTGGGACCGAGCTGCAGGGTGGGGTTCTCCATCCTCAGGGCCCGCAGGAGCTTGATGAGGGGCCGATACACTGTTCCATCCCGGGCCCTCCATCGCAGAACACTGATGGACAGGGGGCAGCCCTTCAACCGAGACAGAACCACACCTGCCTAAGAAAACAGAGAAACTGTATCTTAACTCTATGTGAAACAAATTCTAAGGTTTGTACAGTAGGAAGTGAAGACACTTTTGAGGGTTTTTTTTTTTAATAATGCAAAGGCTCATTAAGTTTGTCAAGGGTGGGACTGCCAATTGTCTCACAGGTTCAATCAACAGGACAGTAGTGAGCTGTACTATCAGCTTGTTAACAGCATCGCTATGTGTGCTCATTGCACAGCTCATTGGGAAATGTAATTGTCTCTGTACATAGAGACTACTACAGTAACAGGGCTGCAGAGAAAGCTCCCTCACAGCCCTGACAGAGCTGTGGGACTGATTGTTTTGGCTGCTTTTGAATAGTATCAAATGCCACATTTTTCAGAAAACATAAAAATATCGAAACAGGTGATTTACGTCTTTCAGTGTTAAATGTTTTCTTTCAGCATTAGACTGTTTTGTTTGAAAAATCACTTTAGTAAAATTCAAAAATCTCCTCCTCTCTGTTCTCATTTTTGCACCTGTTCAATTAAATTTTGGTCTTATCGTGTCTTCAAGTGGGATCATGTTTACCATGCAAACAAGAAGAGCCCTGCACACCCACGCAGCCGTTCTCTCTCTTGATTAGAGCTCTGTTCAGGTTGGTGCAGCTATGCTGACACTGTCACCAAACTGCATACACTCATGTAAACCAAAGTGTAACTGGTGCCAAATGGGAATTAGGGAGATGTCCATCAACCAGTTTGTAGACAACAACACAGTTCAGAGAAGTCTAATTTGGCAACACGCATGAAAACACATGTTTTGTGTAGCAGCTTTAAACAAGCTATTCATGTGATGTAGGCCTTTTTCACATGAGACCTCAGTACGCGTGTAAATAACTGATGGCTGAATGCCAATTCAGCTGCTTCAGTTTCAGGGTCCTGCTATTGTTCATGTTGGCTCAATGTCACATTGTCGTGACTTATAGGGACACTTGAATAGAACAAAACCATCTTTAAAGTTATAAGTAAACCATGTACTTTTCCTGCTATGACAAATGGGTGTATGAGTCTGCTATGAAAAAGGTCTATTGTAACATTCCATATACATAACATGGAAGGAGACATTTTAGCTGACAAGTTCAGGCTGGTAGATTTTATGTCTAATCTCTAACCTTTAACCCTTTATAGGGCAAGTGACTGTTTTGGTCATTTCTGCACCCTTTACAAAAGTGAAAAAATGAGAAAAAAATTTCAACAGAAATAAAGTTTTCTTATGTCCTCCAATAAGACTCTAAGGTTAATTTTTTTTAATTTCCAAGTATTTCAATGAGTGCCCTTAAGAGGCCCTCAATGTGAAGCTCAGCTCACTGATTGCAGTTTCCTCTGTGCATTTTCCTCAAAAGACCCACCGGATCAAATGTAAAGGCTTTTATTCATACCAGCTACACTGTGGTGACGCAGAGAAAGAGACATAGTGTATATGAGTTAGTTCTTTAGCTATGACTGTAATAGAGAACAACAGTGCATGTTTGAGGATACCTGTCCATTCTTGGAATTCCTCAGTGAGGTCCCGTTGATCTCATCAATGATGTCACCAGGACAGATGAACTTGTCAACGTCGGCCTGACTTCCGGGCATCAGGTTGAGGACGAAGACGCGCCCCCCGAGATACCTGAGAGACAGAAGGAGGTGACGCAGCAGGTTGGACAGATCGATTTATGAGTAGATACACTTGATGGACAGAAAGTACTTTGTAGGGAAAGGTACAGACCTCAACACCATCCCTACCTCCCGACAAGGCACTACTTCATATGTCTCACACACCTGGAAACATACACAAACAGTTAACAGACCATCAATTACATTCTGCTGATTCCATTATCCCACTGCAGTGTGTCCTGCTGGGGAGATTTTCCCATGCATGTCTAGGGATCTTAAAGTTCCCATGGCCACTAAAACTATAATAATATTGTTATGATGCTGTGAGTTACTGAACAATAATCACCGGTAGGAGCCAGCTCTCATCCAGAAAACTGCAATTCTGTGCAAAGAGACCAGAGGTGGTTATTAGTGTAGAATCCTCTGATTCAAAGCGATTTGAAAGAAAAGCTGCTTTTGCCAAATGATAGTTGGCATTAAAGGTTTCAAGGTTATGTTTTTGGGGGGAAATGTAAAAAAAATTCACAGACAGACAAATATTGATTAAACAGAAAACACATTTGTAGTTGTTTAATGTTGTAAATAAAGGAGTTGCTCTGACCTCCATGTCCAGTTTGAATTCCATGTGAGAGAGGACCAGCAGCAGCGACATGAAAGGCTCTGGAGGAGGGAGACCACTGTTGTTGATGTTCATTGAATGGCAGTGATGACAAGAATTTCCTCAGCTTTGCTTAACATTTAATGGAAACAATCAGATCAAATAAAAAGCCTCACCCACAAATTCCTCATTCCTGAGTATTGACATTGCCGGGCTGTACCACTGGAGGGGAGAGAAAGATAATGAGCCGAAGCTATTAGAGAGACTTCCTGACATTTCAACCAACTCTAGCAATGGACAGAAGTACACTTTGCCCAGAGCACCATGAAAAGACCTCTAAATATACTGCATATAGAAAGTGTATCTGCTCTGTGTGTCTGACCTCCAGGACTCTGGGTGTGTGCAGCAGGTGTGTGATGAACTGTGGCAGAGCTTTGCGGCTGAGGGCCAGTCTGAGCAGGTAGCGGCCTCGGCCCTGAGCTGAGAGCAGCTTCCTGCAAACTCTGGTCTGCTCCACCGCCAAGGACAGAGCGGACAGCCTACACACATCAGCAGAGACAACAGGTCTTAACGATGATTGAAATCATGCGACTTCTATTACAGAGCACAGTTCTGACGATGTTATCTGCCAGTTAAAATAAGCAGGATGAGGTTACCTGCCGCAGGCATCTTGGTGGGTGAGCTGTTCGAAACACTGCCAGTAGTCTCTGTGTACCAGACTGATGACTGGCTCTAGGGGAGAGCAAACACATTATTTATTATCATGATACTTAACACAGATCCAATTCTGTCCTACATTTTTTGTTGTCAACAACCATTTGAAACATAAAATGATGTCTCAAAATATGTATTTGTTGATGCCAGGTATAGAAGCTTGCAACACAGTAGCAGATTGGTAAAGACCATTGCATGTGAACCAATGTGTACAAATGTGGTATTTTCAGGGGAGGCACATGTTATTGGGAGATACTGACGTTGGAGGCCCTTCCTGAGGACCAGTTCAAGGAGCTCACAGCAGGAGGACAGGTGAGGGTTGGTGTCTGTCACCATCGTGTCTCCGTCTGACTGCAGGTTCAGGACACACACTGGGAGGAACAAACAGAGACAGTGGATGTGTCAAATACACATAATCGACGTTTCATCAACACTATTACAGAAGGAACACCGCAGGAGATGGCATTTCAAATATGATTTTGTATGCAACAGGACGATGATGATCAAGGCAGAAATCAGCTGCTTCTGCAGCTGAATTGATGATCCACTAAAACCACGTTTGCATGATGTACAGTTGTCTTACCTTTGAGGGTGCCGAGCAGAGGGTCTTTAGGAGCCATGTTGAGGATCACAGCTGCGATCAGAGGCTGTCGGTGACAAACGGACGCCTCCTGTCATTTAAACCCAGCGACACGAGCTGTAATCACACTTCCGCCTCGCCTGTGTGTGACATACCGAGGTGCCTTCACTGTACCTGTACACACACGCACACACGCCGGACCAAAACACTGCGTGATCCAGTCAGTCTGTGAAACTAACGAAAGACAAGATAATCAAAAAGCTATATCTCTGCGGCTTAGAATAATAACAATAATAATAATAATAATAAAAAATGCATCCGGATCAGATGGCGATATGAGGCGTTTACTGACCGCAGTGACACCTGCCGTTCTGTTTCCAAACCTAACAAACAGCCGTGCTGCCTTCAAAGACTCACTAGCCTATATTGACTGTAGCCTTACTTCCGAATTCGCTCCTTGTATTGCCTAATAATTTGGCTATCGTCACTAACACAGAGCTATGCTATGCTACAGACAGTTATTTCATGTTTGAAATAACACAAGAGCTGTTGTGTAGGTTATTTTTTTCATACATAATGTTTATAAAGATTAAAAATGAAGTGGTGAATATAAATAGAATACAGGCATTTTAACAGCACTTTAAGGTTTTTATTGGGCAGTAAGGGTGTTTGTTACAATCGAATAAACCAAAACAATAAAACAACAACAACCATAAAACGGTATGAAGCTTTGGCTACCCCTAGCGGCTTCTCTTTGTTACTGCAGCTCGGTGACAGATTAGAGCGCGCTCGGAGTCTCCTGCCGCAGTTGAAGAGGAGATGCGTCTGTGCCGGATGGAGGAGGACTAGATGGGTCCGAGCTGGGCGAAAAAAAACATCACAGAGGAGCCGAGCAAAGTTATCTGCTGAAAAGAACATTCTCCCATAAGGTCAGACTTTCATTTTGACACAACACTTCATTTTTAATAGAGAAAATCGGCTGAACTGTTCTGCTGTTTTGGGCTTAATGAAACAACATAATTTGCCTCATAGTGATTGTTGTCCATGTTTGAACGTAACCTTCGTTTGTTTGTTCATCTTCAAAACATTTGCATTTTTAAAGCTATGTATTTTGATGACCAATAGTAGAGAATGACCCAAAAACTACCTGCTGTTTATTATCATTCTTTCTTTTATTATTATTATAAAAGAATCCACCACCTCTTATTTGATCGTTTTTAGTTTGTGTGTTTTGATGCTCACAGGCAGAGGTTGGTCTGTCACTCAGTCCCAATATAGAAAGTCACTACCTGGGGTTTGTGCAGCAGTGGCACCGGTGATAATCCTGGATTTCCTCTAATCTTCCAGCTCCCCTCCACCACACACAGCTCCTCTGCCACCTACACTCTGCCACTGCCAGAAATAAACCCTCCTTCCAAACAGGAGTGA
Source organism: Centropyge bicolor (assembly GCA_037975185.1). Classification (NCBI taxonomy): domain Eukaryota; kingdom Metazoa; phylum Chordata; class Actinopteri; family Pomacanthidae; genus Centropyge; species Centropyge bicolor. The sequence continues at coordinate 5,509,151 of JBBMOC010000024.1, read as the reverse complement.
GTGTGGAAAAGCTTCTTCCCCACAGGCTGACAGACAGGTCACGCAGTGTTAGATTCCCCCCTTTTATTTACTCTGAAATGTGATTTCTAGTAATGATGTCTCGACTTAATTACTTAACAGGCTCAGTGGCATAACTCTGCACATCCTCTTCTTTTCCTGCACGTGTCACGGCCTCAGTGGGCTAAAAGTTAACATGGGCCACTTGTATTGATGCACGACTTGTTCAACTATATGACCTGGTTCACCAGAGTGAGCATTTTCAAGCAGTGATCATCATCATAGGGAAAATATCCAGAAAATTAATGTATGTTTTGGAAAATCACTCATTTATATATCATCTGTCCTCACAGATCAGCCTGATGTTGTCCACTTAAAGGTGAACTTTCAGCCCTGATTGATTGTGCCAAAGTCCTTAAACTCACAGAATGGTATATGCTATGTCTTTGGAAAGTCAATAGCAGCATCCTTTGGCTCGGCTGCGTCCCCTACATCACAGAAAGAACAGCAAATCCCCTCAGCGCATCAAACTGGCGTGCAGGGGCGGACTGCTGAATCAACAGCAAACTGGTCCAACGCTCCCCCGCACCCTCCGCAGTGTTTTAAAAAGGGCTCTGTGCTGCTGCCTCAGATCTCCTTGGGAATAAAATTGCCAATTTCAAGGCCATGATCTAGATGCATTGACCCACGCACGCCAGGAAATCCTGTTAGTGTGCAATATTTTTTTTTGCCTGTTTCTACATTGTTTCTCTCTTTGCCTCTCACACTGTGTGGGTGTGATGAGTGGGTGGGCTGTCTCTTTTCACTCTTCTACCAATGTGTGGGTCCTCTTTTCTCTCCTCCTCCTCCTCCTCACCTCATGATAGCTCAGAGTGCCTTATAATGAGCTCTCTGTGGACTTGCAGTGCAGAGCTGTGATAAAAGTTCTGCAGTGCTTTTCTCTCTCTCTCTCTCTCTCTCTCTCTCTCTCTCTCTCTCTCGCTCTCTCTCTCTCTCTCACTTACACACATACGTACCTTTTGCCACCTCTCATAAATTACTAGGATTTCTGCTCCCTCATCGATTTGTGTGGGGGCGATGGGAGCCCAGTCAGCTGTGCTTCAGCTCCAGCTCTTGACGGAGTGAGTGCCAGTGTACTAAAGCTTTTTATTATTGTACCACAGGGCATCTCCCTCACTCTCCGGCTGCCAGCATGATGAAGGACTGCCTGCAGTTCCTTATCGAGCCGGCCAAAAAGCTCAAGATCAGGCTCAAGGTACGGGTGCTCTGTTCTCCTCTGATAGCACAGCACTTGCCGACGGCGCTGCGTTTTTGTACACCTTGCTCCAAAATGCACATCAAGCCATATAATTCTTTTTCCTTTTTATCTCCTGTTTCTTTGCTCCAGGAGTCTCGTAAGCGAGTGAAGCTTGAGAAGAAGGAGCCGCTGGTGGAGAGTCAGGTGTTCATCATGGAACTGGCACGAGAACTCAACAAAATTTGCCAGGTAAGCTCTCTCTACCTCGATCCTCTCTCTCTCTGGCTCAGATGCATCTACAGTATATAAGATAGGATAAGATAAGATAAGATAAGATAACTTTTATTGATCCCCCTTAGGGGAAATTTACTTGTCACAGCAGCAGTAACAAACAATAAACAATAACTCAAAAATAAATACCAGAGAGTGGCTAGTTAAAAAATAAGGCAGTAATAAAAAAACAAGAAACAATAAGTGGCATAGGACAATAAAGTGACAAGAGAGGTAAAGTATTTACACTATGTTACATGTTTTCCTTGTCTTTGGCATCCAGAAGTAATAGACATACTATTTTTCATATGAGAATAAAGATGCTATGAATGCTATTGCACAGAAATAATCTAAAGAAATATCTCATCTGTATTACTCATGCTTTTGCCCTAGAGGTCAACAATCCTCGGCCACATCTGGACCAGCGAGGACATCTGGCCGGCCAGTGTGTGTCGGGACTTCATCGTGGAATGGGCTGCTGTGTTGGAGAAGAGAATACAGGTTCGGACACTCTATTGCTGGTGCTGTTCACATCACCAAAAACCCGATCAACTCCATGCTTGGTGGATATTGTGGTTTCGTGGTGTAATGGTTAGCACTCTGGACTCTGAATCCAGCGATCCGAGGTCTAATTCAACTTCCTGAATTTCCCCTATGGGGGATCAATAAAGAATTATCTTATGCTCTGCTTTTGTTTTAATGTAGAGCTGCAACTACCAGTTAGTTTTATTATTGATGAATCTGCTGATTCTCTCCTAAATTAATTGTTTAGAATATAGAATATCAGAGAATAGTGGAAAAATGAGTCCAGGATGACGTCTTCAAATGTCTCGTTTTGTCTGACCAACAGCCCCAAACTCAAACATATTCAATTTCTTATGATATGAAACAGAGAAAAGCAGGAAATGTTTGTATTTGAAGGGTTGAAAACTGCACTTTTTTTTGCCATGTTTGCACAAAAAATGACTTGAACTGATTATCAAGATTGTCCGATTAGACAGATTGTGTTTCTCATGTTTCAGCCGAGGGTCATTCTGTCCGACTACCAGCCCGAGAAACCGGAGAAGAAAGACTGGAAGGGACACCTCCTGTGCATGCTGGAGGCCGGGGGGGAGTGCGACATGGGGCCCCACAAAAGAGTCATCATGGACTGGACACGCGAGATAAAAAGCAGGCCTCAGGTGACTATAGGATGGTGGGCGACGAGGATAACGTGCGCCAGCTTTTTTTCTTCTGGCAACTGCTGGGTGATTAAAGTCTGACCCAGTTCTCTCCTCGTATCTGATAAAGATGATTAGGCTAAACCCTGCCCTTGTCAATCATCCCATCATACTTAGAGTGCACTGGACCCATGATCACAAATTCAATGAGTAACGCCTACAATTGTTTCTACCTCCTTGGTTCCAGCCCACCGTGTGGCCAGGTGAGCCTGTGCTCATGATGCTGGACGACCTGGAGTTCCAGTGGAAGAGGGGTCGTCTGCCCAACCTGCTCCCAGCCATGGAGCTCGTCATGCTGGCCGTGCTAAACGCAGACAGCCCTGTCAAGGTGTGGATGTCACTATAGTCCTGATTAGATTGTGTTGACTATTTGTCATGTTCTGGGACCAAACTTTATTTTCTCTCCTTGAATCTATCACCAATGACAGGATGAATTTACTACATCTGCACAACACTGTCAGTTCATTGGTGTAAACAACGTGAAGCATTATGCTATGTGCTGCATGTCACACAGCCAAGCTAATCTCTTCATCTCAGTGTTAAACTCACCTTGGCCTCTGTGTGTGTGTGTGTGTGTGTGTGTTTAGGAGGACGTGACAAAGCAATGGCTGATGAGAAAGCAGAGGAGCCAGAAAACCGGTGAGTGCATTTGAACCGCAGTGTCTCTTGTTAACTTAGGAAAGTGTTAAAGATAAAGAGCATGATAAACAAAACCCCACCTTTAAAAAAAAAAAAAAATCAAATTATAAAGAAGTCAGTCAGCATCCGAGACGCAGGGGACAAATCCATAATGCGTGAATTGCTATTGATTATAACAGCATACAGTGGAGGTATCGACTTAATCATCAAGCTCTTCAGTAGGAGTGAAACTTGATGAGTCATTTCCATTAGAGCTAATCAAGATCGATATGTGATTACAGGATAGTGCACGAAAGCAGGTGGGGAAAAAAAAGTGACAAATGAAACTCTTGACTTCTAATCGCTTTGTTCTTTCAGAGGCTGTCCGCTATATCCCCCACAGTGGTGAGTAGAAATCCTCATTATTGTTGAAATGAATTACCCTCAAATTAAATCACTGTTTCTGATGGCACTGGTGGATGTGATCTAAAATCTGCTGTATATCACATTATATTGTGGCGTTTACCTTGATAGTGAAAAACATAATGATAACCTTTTTTAACACACCAGTGCATTATATTTACTTACTTATGATGTTTGTTCTGATTAATTGTAGCATGACCAGTTAATTAGCTGTTTGGTTTGTTAATACATGCTGAAACTGTATGGAAATCTGCAATAGCAGTAAATTTAGGTTGGTAAGAGATCCGCAATGTCAATAACCTGATAAATTTAGATTATTGTTCAGCTCTTGTCATGGAGGGTGGTTGTGGACTCAAGTGCATCACACAAAGTTAAAGTTTTAACAAGTCTTTAATGAAGAAAACAAAAAGAAAACTTAACAAAAACTCACAGCAGAACCAGGATCCAGAAAGGTCAAAGGCTTTTATAGAGTCCTAATGGGTGATAGACTGCAGCTGGGAACACAGGTGACGAGATGAGATGGGAGGGTCTGGTAGGAGAGGTGAGGCAGAGGCGAGGTGAGTGGACAAATACAGAGACCAGAGATGAAACACTATGGCAGGTGGATAGTGACAGAACTTAAACAAGACAAGACTACAACATGACAAGACAGAAAAAACTAGAGCTGGACAAAAACTGAAACTAAACAAAGGCCAAACTGACCTGACCTAACTAATAGCTCTACTATTCATTATTTATTGATTATCAGTTATTTATTGAATATAACACAGAGAAATGAAGCAAATATTTACACTTTAAAAAGCTGAAATGACTTCATGTTTGGCTTAATTCCTTGATCAATGATGGCTCTATTAATTTTCTTACCATTGAAAAATTATTTCAGAACTAAAATGTTGATGTCTAAACCTGCGTTAACTGCTGTTTTTGGCCACTTGGGGCACAAGCTATAAGCACATCTTTAACACCTTATAAAGTTTATGTCTGCTGCCTATTTATACATCCAGTAGACACAACATTAGCGTTCATTTGCAGTCTTGTGTGTGTTCAGCTGATGAATCAACGCAAGTCCAATATTTGCTCTCGTTTTAGTCTCATTTTGGTCTCAAATGATGAATCTCTGTGGGTTTATCTCTGAGCGGCTCCATTCACATTACACATAGTAATTTGATCCATTGATGATAACTAAATATAAAAACATGTAATATAGCAGCTTTAAAGTGATTCTCTTCTTTCTTGTTTTGACAGTGTGGAATTGGATTTGCGATGCTGCAGGTATGAACACCACATGCAATCTAATCATCCCTGTTCCTCATTACGATCTGTTATCAGACCTTTGACCTTGTAATCTTCCTTCCTGGTGTGTAACCCTACAGAGGATGTGACCCTGGACTCAGACTCAGCCAACCCAGACCTGCTCATCTCCAGCGATGAGAAGCGCATGCGGTGCGGCCTGGAGCGCCGGGAGGTCCCGCGGTGCCTGCAACGCTTCGACGGCTGGTGGTGTGCCGTGGGCCAGGAGGGCTACGCCTGCGGACGCCACTACTGGGAGGTGGAGGTGGGCGAACGGGACTGGCGGCTGGGCGTGGCCAAGGCGTCCGCGGTGAGGCAGGGCTTCCGCTCGCTCAACACAGATACAGGCTACCTGACCCTCCGTCTGGAGAGGGGCACGGATCTGAAGGCCCTGACGGTGCCCGCCACTCCGCTGTCGCAGAGCGTGGTGCCCAGGAAAGTTGGGGTCTACCTGGACTATGAGCAGGGCCAGCTGTCTTTCTACGATGTGGAGAAGCGCTCCCACCTGTACACCTACAACGAGAAGTTCACAGAAGAACTGTTCCCAGTGTTTGGGACTGTGGAGGTGGTCAAAGACCTGGTGATAAGGCCTGCAGACGTCAGACAGCCGTGCCTCTGCCCCGGGCCCTGCCTCTGGAACTGAACTGCTAAAATCAGTCTCTTCTCAGTCCTGATCCTCAGCAAACCCCCAGAGTCTGTGCTTTTATTCTCGTCCATATTAAGTGAGTCTGAAGCGTGTGTGCTGTCCCTGGAATAAAAGTCTGACTCTGTATGTGGGGTTGCTTTGTGAGGTCAGGAACAAGAGCCGCCATCATTCTGCATCACACTTTCTGTTCCTCCGCCTTCATGGAGACATGCAGTGTTCCACTATTTGTTTTGTAAAGATGAATATTTTAAAGCTGTCTCAAAAACATTTGTTTTTAGCTGAATGGAAAAGTTTTAATTCGCACCATCCAGCAAGGTTTGAGAGGGGTTCACAAATCTAAATAACCCACAAAAAAGATTTTTTGTTTAAAGTTAAAACATAAAAAAAACACAGAAACTGGAGTTGCAGCAAAATGTAAATGTTTTTTTGATTTGATTTTTGATGACTTTTTTTATTTCTTAGTTCACAAATGTTCTAAAAGCATGACGGCGCTGTGACTAGTTACTTAGAGCCTCGGTGCAGTGGAAGCGTGCAGCTGATGAGAGTTTCCTAACACACACGGGTGGATAATTACAGACTGGGCTGACGCATGTGAAGAGTTAATTCTCACTCTGTTTGCTTCTTTGTCTCAAGCTTCCTGCAAACATTTGTCAGGCATGAGCTTGTTTTCGCAGCTGTGCTTTTGTTTACGTGTGCAATATTAAGATCCCGATGCTTTTTCCTCCACAAATATCAATAAATTGTTTGTAAATGCTCCATCTTGTCTTCAGTGGTCACACACACAGATCAGGAGAAAAATTATAATATGATGCAGATTAATGTGTTTCAAATCTTTATTAAGTGCAATAGAATTAACATACCAAAAAAAAGTAAGTGATACATCGACCAATAAGATCATGAATTTTTAACTGAGCGTGTTTTTGGTGAAAAGTTGATCCACATATCCGCATCAGGTTTCTCTGACAAAGACATCCCCTCAAAATATGTTTTACAAAAGCAACAAAAATGAGGAGCCAAAATACAGTAGGACTTGCATTGAAGCAAATACAATCTTTCTGTCTTTACATGCCATTTCTGTAAAATGTTAAGGTCTCACTGTTGGAATGTTAATCACCTAAAAAAAATGCAAAATACAATGGCTTTGCAGAGGAAGGAAATGTATGAAAAGTGTCAGTTTGAAGCAACATCTTTGTGTAAAAAACATGCAAAAACATGTTACATTTAATCGAGTTTTGATCATTTGTCTGTATGGTCAAATCACGCCTCGTTTGTCAGTAGGAAATCTGCAAATAAATGAGCAACACAAGCACTGATCTGTGTTTGTGGAAATACCTCTATAATTGGCTTTAAATTTAACATAAGTCTGCTTCAGTAAAAATCTTAAAAAGTATTAAATATGCTTGAACAAAACTTTATCACACTTTAATATAATACAAATCTATGAACAAAAGTCCCAAATACACCACTTTTATACTCTTGATCATTCAGGATGAGAACACTTGGGTGAAAATGAACCTTAAGAAACATCCACAGCAATTTCAAGATTCAATTTGTCCTGCAAATAGATGCAGATAGAGAAGTTGAAAATTGGGTGGGTTTAAGCTGAAACAGTCAAAACTCTTACAGACAGGTGCAGGATGGGAGACAAGGGGAAAAGGTCACTTAGGATTACTCCACTGCAGTCAGATTACTGGCTTGTGCTGGCCTGACGTAAAGCCCCAGTGTGTCTTACCAGACCTGGGCCAACAGAGGGAGTGGAGTCTAACACTCAGGAAATACATCATCAAACAACAGTGTAGATATTAAGACAAACCTCATCTAAGGAGGGAAGTGGCCGCAGTTTGTAACAGAACGTTTATTTATTACATGACATCTTTTTTTGGTCACAGAATCTCACACCCACACACACATATAAAAATATACACTGACGGTGTGTGAGTCCTCTGAAGCCGACTCTTTTTAAAAGAGAATCTCAGATATGATTCCTCATCATGTTGGACCTTTGGGTGTTAATTTGGTCGTATTTAATGAGATCTTAAGATTCATAAAACATCTTCTTTGTGACAGTGCTTCCTCCCATGACGCTCCTCTGAACCACTTCCTTGGTGATTTGGGTCATCATGCCGCTGGTCTCCATGTGCTGTGTGGTCATCATCATCCCGTCTGCCAGAAGAGAGCAGTTGGTATTAATGTATGAATATATTTATATGTCTTTATGAGAACAGAAGTGAAAGTGAAGCTTGATTTGTACCTGAGAAGTAGGGGTCGTTGAGCATGGTGTGGGAAATGTTAGTTCGCGTGCTGACCTCTGTTGGCAGCTGGAAAACTTCCCTCCTTGTCATTGATTGGCTGTTGAACTGAGACAAAGCGCCTACAGGGGGAGAAGAAGGAAAGAAAGAGACATGTTAGTATGCTTTTTTTTTTCAATTCTATTTTGCATTTACATTCATTACAACAGCCTTATTTTAGGACTATGATCCTATCTCTAGTACAATCCTTAGGACACAGTTTGAAAATTATGATCCCACTACAGATATAGCCCTAAGAAAAAGTACATTTTTGTTCATCCCCACAACGAACATTTCAACTGCCACTGTTTGATTCGTATCTGCTCTGTCATCAGGATTCATCTCACCTGCATCCTGAGACTCAATGGTTATAATTCCCTCCCTCTCAGGACCGAAGCCCTGTGTGGTTCGAGCCTGGACTTTAAACTTGTAGGGAATGTTCTCAGTGAGGTTTGGGACGGTCAGACTGGTCTCAGCGCTGTCGCCGTTCACCTGGAAGGAGCGCACGTCTCCTTGAGAAAACAAGGAATACAGGTCAGAAAATAACATACTTTCACAACAAACACAGGCTTACTGGAATCTAGAAAATACACAAACCAGCTTTATAAGTATTTTTTTTTAATAATAATTTTAAAAGTATTTAAGTGGATTTTTGCTTCTTCTTTCCTGAAACTCTTACCTCCACCATGCAGCTGTTCGCATGTGACTACATAGCCCAGGATGTCACCATTGGGTTTGCGAGGTTTCTCCCAGCTGAGCTGCAGGGAGTCAGGACTTAGGGCAGTGAAGACCAGGGGGCCCGGGGCACTGGGAGTGCTCAGGGTAAATGGAGAGCCTTCAATGAAAGATGAGACAGACAATCAGAATAGACATTGCGCTTCTGGTATGAAAGAAGTTGTGAGCAAAAATCACTAGAATCAGTACCTGGCATGGGGCTGAGAGGGCTCTTGGGGTCGACAGCGGACTCGATGGTGATGACTCCTTCTCTCTCTGGACCCCAGCCCTCCTGGCTCTGAGCCTTCACCTTAAATAGGTAGGAATGGTTGGGCAGCAGATCCTGGATGATCACAGAGTTCTCTGCTGGGTTTGTCACATTAATACGCTTCACCTCACCTATAGGAGACGACACACTTTGTTAAGCATCTGCAAAAAAAAATACTCAAAATTTTTTTTGAAAAAAAGACTCAAATGAAGCCATTATATCAAAATCTTTGTTTACTTGAAAGGTCTGTAAATGTGAATGAATCTTGAGTTGGACTGTTATCCCCCAATGGAAACCACAGCATCAAAAGAATACGCTTGTGTTTAGTATCATGTAACAGGCAAAAGAGTCTGCTCCAAGTCACAAAACAAACCAAAACCAATAACTTCATTGCCAAAGTTTAGTGTTAAATTATCCATGTAGAATTTATTTTTTCCTTGGCATTTCTTGTTTTTTTTTCTTTATGCAACAAGCCCAAACTAAAGAGTACTTTAATTAACCGCTTCCATCTACTAGAATCCAGATGATGCGCAAGCTTTTCTTAATTTTGTGTCTCAGGTTGATTTCTGTCATTGGCCCATTTCACACAACTACAAAGAAAAATGAATGAAAATGGTCCTGGCAGGGTTCATTTACCTCCGTTGAGCAGCTGGTAGAGAACACAGTAGCCCAGGATGTCTTTTTCACAGTGGGGCTCCTGCCAGCTGACTTTGAGGGCAGTGGGGCCCAGAGCAGAAAACACCAGTCTGCTCGGGGTGTCGGGGACACCAGGAGAAAGTCGTGCATCTGATGAGTGACACAGAGAGACAGGAGTAAGAATACTGTTGGATATGAATACACATTTGGTCCATCTCTTTTTAGAGGGTGTAAAGGGTGAAAAAGACAGAGAATAAGAAAATGAATCAATCAACTATTATTAATATACATTGATATATACTTTGCAATACTTCTGACCATTTTCCAAAGCATATACTTTTTTGAAACATTTCCTTTATCCAGTGAATCCAGTGATACCCAATGTGACCCTATCATCCAGACAGGCATTTATTTCAATTGGCTTTTGGAGAAATAATATGTGTTTCAGTTTGGTTATTCCTCACTGTGACCATCTTTATTTTCTTGTTGGTTACATTACCATTGGTTTATAACTTGTTAGTAAGACTAATTTGAAAACTCTTCTTGTCAGTGTGATGATCTGAAACGCTGAAGCTGCATCAACTGATTTTTCAGCCAATTACAAGCTGTGAACTCACCTTTTGACATACAATCACCTTCAGCAATATTCATCTGCAGTCATGTTTCCAATATTCACTCTTCTAGCTTTGTTTTTGGTCACAACTGACTCCTAAGGAAAATATCTGTATTTTTCACTGATAAATGCTTCACTATGTTCACCAGCTAGTGCCTAAATTTGTCACCAGTTTAGTGCAGAGCAAGTAAAGCACAGTGATTTTATCAGAGCTTTTCTGATTGGTTGATAAGTGATGTGAACCAAACACTAAAGTCATGGGCCAAAAAACCAAAACATAGAACTGAAAGGTGCTAAAATGCAGCTGAACTGAACTGCTAATAATTATCAACACCAGGTGAGATCTTTATAGAGATCAGAGAGAGGGAGATGAGGTATTTGACAAACACAGAAGCAGGTGTAAAGATGGATCTAGACCGTTGCACCACGTATCCCACCCTAGCAAACACAACCAGTGCCTTCATGCTTGTATGCCACAGACTTACCCTGGAGCACCCTGTCCAGATTATACAGGGCTTCATTGACGTCTGAAGACTGAGTCCTGGCCCTCGAACCCTGAGACAGGCTGTAGCTGAAGTGGCTCTGAGAGCTGCTCTGCATCCCAGTGTAGCCGAACCCACCTGATGGCCCATAGAGCAGGGGGGCAAAAGAGAAGGATGAAGGGATAGTAATGAGAAGAGGTAGAAAGAATGACAGAAGTACCACAGGAGGAGGGGGAGGTGGGCAGGTAGGGAGTGAAGTAACAAAGAGGGAAAATAAAACAGAGCAAAGGGGAGGGAGGGAGAAACAGCGATAGTGAGCTTAGCTCCTGCAAAGTCTGTGTAGATAAGCCTGCTGTGCAGCCAACAGCCCCAACCCTGCTAACAGATGTCCAAGCCATCGGCCTCATGCGCCTGCACAGTTTATCTGCCCAAGGATCTCAAATATCGCTCTCCAAAGTGAAATCTTTCTTTGACCAGAGAGACATAGCTAATTCCTTTTCCATTTACTTTGGAATAAATTCAAACCACAGCTGAGGTCCAAAGCTTACCCAGGTCTGGGAACTTGCTTGACACATCTCCCATGACGATGGAGTCCCGGATGTTTTCATCTGTGTAACCTCTGTTCTCTGAGCGCTTCCTCATGATGACTTCAGATGTGTGCACTCCTCCTCCCATCATGTCCTGTCGATGAGAGCTTCCTACAACAGGAGAGAAAGATAGAGGATGAAGACACAATACCTTGATGTTTTGTATGGATGTATCTGGATGCCATAATTGACGTTCATCTTACCTGGTCCAGACATGTATGTGGTGGTTGTTTCTGTGGTGAAGGAGCCCCCTGCCCCTCTGTAGTTTGAGCTCAGAGTAGACATAGGAGAGGACGATGCTGACATGTTGCGTATCCCTGATCCCCCTGGGAAAAGGAAGTTCTGGTCCCACTTTCCATTCATCATGTAATCTGTGAAACACCACAACAGGAGCCAGATTGTCAACATAGGAAACTTGGCAGTTAACATTCAAGCGTTCGGACATTCATTGGAACAACGCCCTGATGTCAAGCACCCGAAACCAGGCTCAGTGAAACTAAAGAGGAAGCACCAGCAGTGTCAGACCTGTAGCTACAGGAATACTTAAAGATGCTGAGCTGCTCAACCCAGTTGAGTCTGTTGTTTTAGTAAAATTGTCAGCGGCAATAACTCAGGCTTGATCGTCATTAAAGTCATTAGGATACAATAGTTCAACAGGCTGACATTGCTTTCCCTTGAGCCTCTAGTGCGGCTAAAAATGCAGCTCTGACACTCAAATCCTGAAGGTGTGGCAGGTGATAAAATTGCAACTTCTTTGCCTGCAGGTGGTAAAAATCGATATGTCCTCATCTGCAGAAACTGTTAATGCTATTATTTTGGCTACTGGCTGAACAGTAGAGAATCTGCAGCCTGCTAAATGTGAGTAAGTCAATTTTTTACAAACAAACCTGTTTCAGGAGGTGCTTCACATCACATAAAAACAAACACAGCTGCAAGGAAAAAATAACTGATAGCTGTAAGGAAAGGTGACATTATTGAAACTGCCCTGCAGAGATGAGACTGTATTTAATTAAGTAGCCATTACTTCCATACAGCCGCACAGTCACTAAGCTTTGACACACACCCGACAAGCCTCCTCCAGATCACTACCTTCCCAGTGGGATGGAGAGAAGACAGACAGAGACAGGCACCTGAAAAAGCCTGCCCCCGATCATCAACTGGAAGTGGGGCAGTTGATGCCAGTGCTCCTCTCTGGCAGGTGGTGGGAGGATAGATGGCATAGGTGCCAACTGTGGGCAAGGGGACAAGGACTGAAGCCCGAAATTCAGCTTTAAACAAATGTTGACATTTCTGACAGGATCAAATCACAAAGACAGAAACGCTGGTTGCTTTGCCGGGCACCTGACAGGCCGTGCATTATAGCTGGCATGCTAGCTGCCTGTCTGTCTATCTGTGGGTCTGATGGAGTGGTCTTCACCTGGCGGCTGTGTTTGGGCGTGGCTGGGTTGGGGGGCTTCATCTGAGCTCGTCTCTGTGTCTGTGCTGAGCCGACTGGGGATGACGTCCACTCGCTTTTTCCACGACACCTTACGCAGATCCAGGTTGGATCCCACCAACTTGACAAATTTCCAGCCTTGTAGCCAAAATCGGTGGCAGAAAGCAGAGGATTGACAGCAATTTTAATGAAGGAAGGCCTTGTGGTTTGTGATCGTAAAGCACTTGCATATATCTGGGGATGCATTGGAAGCAGATTTTGCTGCTGCCTGCCTGGGGCGTTGCCTGCTGGAGAATTTGGCCGCCAGATGGAAGTGATAAAAAAGCCAAAGCCATGAGAATGATGCCATCCCTGAGCTTCACAACTTTTAAACTTCTTCCTCAATGTCATCCTTTTAAAATGAGGAAAAATATTTTTTGTCACACAGAAAAAGGAGAAAGAGCCAGAAAAAAGAGGAGAGGCCTGAAGTTTCAGTCTCACAAGTTGGGTGTTTTCCAACAGCACAGATCTGACCAACATTTCTCAGTGTTTCCCTCTCCTACTGACTGGGCAATGACAACACAGCACACATTGCATAAACACTTGAGTTAAAAACTTTGGCTACGAGAACAAAGCGGGATGCCTGGGAGCACTGAAATGGACTGAAATAACTGGATCCATATTTCAGTGATAGCTCACACTCTGAAAGTCTGGCAATCACATGCATCTTTCAAGAGCCAAAAATGCATCAGAATAGAGCACGAGCACCATGAGTTTACACTGTCAGCTGTTATTAGTAGCTTGTGGTTTTGGCTCTGGGTACCCACCATCACCAGAGACGCTGGGAGTCTTGGAGCCTGCGGGGGACTTCAGCACCTCATTGCTGTACATCAGGTAGCTGTCATACTCATCTCCTGCCTCTGCATCCACAATAGGGATATCTGGAATGATGGGAACTAGAGACAGAAAGAGAGGGAAATAGGTCTTGTTTCAGGGACAACACAGAGATTGACAGAGTGCTCCTGTGGTCTGTTTGCCCCTGAACTTACTGGACAGAGGTCTGGCAGGCTGCGATGCCAGGTTGATGGTGGCATCTCTGAAGGGGCCCCAGCCCACGTTGTTCTTGGCACGGACCTTGTACTGGTAGGTCTGGGCGTTCTGGAGGTTCTCGATCAACAGCATTCGCTTCTTGGGGTTGTCAATCTTTACTTTTTTAGCAGCGCCCACTGGCTCTGTGAGAAAAGCATTGGGAAATGAGGAAAATGATCTAATGCAAACGGTTATACAGCATTTTCTTTATCAGGTTGGACCCAGTCTCTTACTCAGCTCATCATCGATGGGTGTGTAGATGACCTCATAAGCCGTAATGTTGCCATTGGTTTCTGCAGGCTCTGCCCAGCTGAGCTGAGTGACAGTTGGACTGATGACGTTAAAGGCCAGGCGTCCAGGTTCACCCGGTGCTGCAGAAAAACAGAACAGTTTGTAAGTTCAAACTTAGCCTAGTTAAAACAAAAGTGTTTACTAAGTGGAGAGTGACACATCACAAAATACAAAGTGGCTGCACCACACAAACTAGTTCTTATAAAGAGATGAGTTGTTACTAAATTGTAAACTGTAATTTTTGGAAGTTTTGCTCCTGTTACAGGGACTGCATTTACATGTGCAGTAGTATCCTGGTTTTTGAGCCATATCCTGCTCTTGATTGCATTAAGGATATGGTGTTAACATGGAACATGAAAAACCTGACTATTCATATATTCATATTAATAACAGTATGCAGATTTTTCATCATCTGAATGCAGGCGTATATGTTAACTGAATTTTCAGTAATTACCATCCTCCAGTGTTTGACAGGCAACAACATCTGTATCGTATCCATCTCCCATTGCATTGTAGCCGCACACTCGCATCTCATAGTCACAATAGGGGTACAGGTTGGTCAGTTCAGCGTGAGGAGTCTTCACATCTAAGACCTGGGCATCTTTCTCTGGATCGCCATAGATCCAATACTTTACCTAAAAGGCAGGAAAAGAAACATAAGATACAGCACTTAAAGAAATGCAGTCTTTATTCTAAATGATGATTATTGAGTCTAGTCGAAGCTCTCAAAGATTTGATGTACCTTGTACCCCATGGGGTTACCAGGTGGTGGGTCCCAGTTGAGGTGGATGTTTCTGGGTCCAGTTGCTTTGGCCTTGGGATTTCCTGGGGAGGGAAGGTAACCACTGGGGGAGGTGGAATTCTGGTTTATGAAGCCCATCTGCTGCATTGGGGCAAACTCTGGATCTTTGAGAAATGCATGAAGTTAGAGGAAGAAACAAAGATTTACCAGATACAATATCTCTGTTTTAGAATGATTCCTTCTCTCATATAAAATCCGAAATGTCACAACTTCAGAAACTCTATAAATGGCATTTTATGTTGTCTCCAGTTCCATGTTTCTCCTCCCCATTGTGTCATACCTCCATCAGTGACATTGACAATGGTGGTCTTCCTCTCTCCAATAGAAGCGTTGCTACTTGGGTCAAACAGCTCCAGCTGGAAGCTCTCTGGCTTGATTGGGCCAGGGTGTGACCTTGGATCAATTGTTATGTTCTTCTCTGTTTCTCCAGGACCAAACCTTAGTGGGCCAGATAGATCAAAGCGCTGGGCCTTCTTGGTGCGCCATTTCACTGTGGCGGGGCTGTCTGGGTTGCGAGTGCGGACCACAGGGATGGTGTAGGTTGGGTCAGATGTGGAGAAGTTCTGGGTGCCCTTTTTGAACATCATCACACTAGGCTCTGGATAAAATAAGATGATGGGAAGGTAGAGAAGAAACTTCAGCAATCAATGCTTTGGCTGGGAGCAAATGTTAGACATGCTGATGTAAAACCTCATGTGGCCTTTAACCTGGTTGGTCTGTGATGGTGACAGTGGTTCTCGGGTAGCGTCCAAGCTTGGCACCCTGCCGTGGGTTACTAAGATCCATGACAAACTGTTTGACTTGTTTGTCTTCCAGGAGGCCATCTTTCTCGCCTAGCTCCAGCAGGCGAACAGGCACTGTTTTCTGGGTCTCACCGGGACCATAGGTCAGGTCTCCTTCCACAGTCACATAGTCCTGAAATATATAGGAAGAACAGGTTAGAAATACAGTCGTACTGCAGACCTGTAGTCCACCTACTATTCATTACAAACTGTCCTCTAAAGGCTCTTTCATTTGAGCAAATGCAAAAGTCATTTCAGTTGGGGTAAAAATAACCATGTGATCAAGTTTAAAAGCTGACATCTCATGATGCGTTTTTCCATATACAATAAGAATAAAACCCACATCAACTGTGATAATAACCTCAAATGTTTTTGTAGGTATAAGGACAGCAAGCTAAATGTCAGGCAATGCATACATCCATCAGCTCACCTTCTTATTTTTCGCTGTGAGGTCCCGCGTGCGGTATGTCACTTGTGTGCGTCCATCTTCTATGATCTCTCTGCTCACTGGGATGTTGGCTACTCCGTCTTGTCTGCTGTAGGTGTAGGCTGGTTGGAGGAACGAGAAGACACTGGTGGCTGGGGAAGAGGAGGGAGAGAATCCATTAGAGCAGCCAGTAGTGGAGATTATGCACGTTTCCATTAGATCAGGTCACAGGACACAAAGGTAAAATTGGATTTTCTAGATTATGGATTTTCTAAATCTATGAAATCCAAGATTTCTCACCATGCTCTTTGATGATAGTGATGTTGACAAAACGTTTTCCAATCTCTGCAATGCCCAGTGGCACATCTACGGCCTCTACTTGGAGCTGTTTCTTGTCATCATCCTCATCCTTGACGAAAAGCGGCACATGAACATCTACTGAATCCACACCTTCTTGGAACTCTACGGCTCCCGTAGCCTCTGCAGAGGAAGTAGGAAGAGCAGATGAAACCACAAGATTTATGTAAAGACTGAAAACAGATATAAGCTGCTCAGTAAATATCACAAAGTCATTGGTTTAACTTCACTACAAACTGTGCATTCAAACTTTCATTTCATCCACACACAGGAGGATTTAACACACCTTTGTCTGTGGCCACAGTGTAATAGCCAGGCATCACTTTGAGGTTATGTACGTTTCCAGACTGGACGTTTTTCTCAGTGAGTTTAACAATATCAGGGTAGCTGGCGCGAGGTGCAGACAAGACAGTGTCCATGATGGTGTAGTCCCCCCTGAAGAGCATTGGAGAGGCAAAGTTAGACATGTGTGACCTTCATGTCACTGGAAAGACAATGATCTCTGATGTTGTCTTGTATTGCATTGATAGGAAAGTTACCTTTTTCCAGCATTTCTCTGCATTCTGCAAGAACCAATACAGGTATGAATGAGTGAGAAAACAAACATTTCATTCACATTTTTGTTTTGATTACAAAAAGCAGGTCTGTTAAGGAGCATGCTGTAGAAACAAGAAATGCAGTTCAACACATCTCACCTGAATGAGGTCTTTTGCACCTTCTGGGCACCAGGAATCTGCTTGTACACCTCATTTAGCTGTATGGAAGAACAAATACAGTACTCAGTGATGAGATCATTATTCACACACTCGTACATGTGCCCGCCAACAAACAAAAACACACTCACGTTATCGGCTACTTCCTTGCGGAGCTGTTCAGCGTCTCTGGATTCGGGACGAGACAGGTTCTCAGCAAACAACCTGTTTAGCCTGAGGGAGATCGGGTACTGGACTACAAGAGGAAAGAGGCAATAACGTTCATTATTTAATCTTTAAAAATGACATCTGTCTTGACCCTAACTTCTTTAACTTAACATGCAGTAGGACAGTTTATTCTTGATTGAACATTTGATCACTCACTGGTCTCTTTAGGGTTTGGCTTTATCAGAGCCTGGGGGTGATTGGGTCCTCGGTGCACGTTATCGGTGACCTTCCAGCGAACCACATCGGTTCCTTTGGGTGGGCCAGTCCTCACCATCGGTGTGTCCAGGTGGTCAGAGGTAAGCAGAGACTGGCGGAGCAAATACTCGTCTTCCTTGAAGCCAACCATGCGACCTGTAGAGAATACGACATAAGACGACACATATTCAACATGGTGGGAGGATTCAAAGCAACACTGTCATGTGTAATATAACAAATCTCTTACCTCTCCTACAGCAAGGCAGCAGGGCAAGACAACTCTGTGTCAAGAGAAGACAGAAGACGTTACTTCCACTGAGACTTAGAAATACTGATCAGTTAGGGGTGTACATGTGAGAGTTTATACCTGACAGCAGGTTTTGCAGCAGGCGCAGTATTTCCAACAGCAGAGCAGCAGGAGCGCCAGCAGTAACAAGAGGAACAAGAGGAGCGGGAGTAGCCACAAGAGGCTAGCAGGGGGACAATCTGAAGGTTTGCGACAAAAAGTAGATAAAGTTAGTGTCACAGTTCTGAAGTCAGGTTTCTGTTTAGACTTCGTTTTTGTTCTACCTTAGTTTCATTGTTACATTCCTGCCGGCGATAGCTCTGTTGTTCTCACTCTAGTCACTGTTATGCTATAGTTTCTATTTTGCCATAATTTCCTTTCAGCCATTGTCCTGTTCATGTCTTCTATTTGTCCTATGTTCTGTATTAGATTTTTCTTGGTTTTCTGTCTTAGTTCTATGTCTTAGTTCTCTGCCTATGTTTTGTCATAGTTCTTTCAGTTCAGTCCAGTCATGTTGCAGTCTTGTCCTGCCTTTACCCAGCCTCGTCACATGTAATGTTTTAAGTTCTGTCTGTTCTAGTGCTGTGTTCTAGTTTCTGTTCTGTTTGTCATATTCTATATCCAGTGTCTTGCCTCTGCTTCACGTCATCTACCAGCCACACCCATCTCATTATGTCACCTGTGTTTCCTGTTAAGCTAATTACCACCATGACACTATTTAAGTCAGCTGTTTTCTGTTTGACATTGCTGGATCATCTCTTCACGTTACGCTTCATGTTCACACCTTCGTTCACGTCCATGTTCTCCCTTGTCATGTCATGTCTTCTGCCAATGTTTTTTTTGTGTTTGGATTTTCGTCATTCCTGAACCGGACCTTGCCGTGAGTTTTTGTTAAGATTTAATTTGCTTTCATTAAAGACTATTCTAGCAGCAGATCGTGTGATGCGCTTGAGTCCAGAACCTCCTGCTATGACAGTTAGAAACACAACGATCATACAGAACGTTCACTGCGAGATTTGACTGGAGGAAAGAAAAGAGCTCACATCACTCCTGTTCTGAAGTTACTGAGTTGGCTTCCAGCTGGACGCTTTCAGACAGTTCCAGTGACTTCAGACACCTATTTAATTTGATCAGTGTCAAGCCATTAATTGTCCGTGCATTAAGATATCTGCCACCCAAATGCAATGGAGGCAAATGGAATTGTTTGTGGTGCTCAAGCCATTGAAAAATGACACTTCAAACAGCGACTTGTTCCAGAAACAGTGTCTGTGAACAACTGTCCTTAAAACTCAAGGCTGGATTACCAACTGCTGCAAAGCCCCAGGGTGTCTACATATCAGTGGCTTTATGGTCATTTTAATGAACAGTTAAGATGTAGTCCCACTTGTAGATTAAAATTTGGGTGAAACTACACTTTAAGATTTAAGATCTAAAATGTTTTATGTTTATACCCCTGCGATATATAATTAGTATATTGAAAGATATGTATGTATATACTGTACTGCACATTGAGCTGCATTTCTTAAAGCCCCTGTAAACTTGGTTTGACATGTTAAACACTTTTTTATATCTTAAAATATTTATCCCTACATGAGTCACAATAAAACTAAAATTCAGTAAGAAAACAATGTAAGCAAACAAGCCCACAACTGTCATCACATTTTGATTCAAATGTTGCTCTGATTGGTGCATGTAAGTATTTGACATCACTTTTTTTCAACTGAGCTTCATCCACACAAAAAAGACATATCCCGTTTGAAATAACCAAAACAAAAATGTTCTAGTTTCGTGTTCATGTAAGACCCCGTTTTTCATAGCAAGAAGCTGATTGTTGAACGTTTTTGGGGCTTTCCAAGCTATATATCACATTTATCAATATCTAGTTTGAGCACAACAGCCAATTCAGAGAAAACAACCTTTGAAGCATGACAAGAGGAAAATGATACATCAGTTGCTGAAATGAGAGCATCGAGCACATGTAATACACATCCAACCTGCAGCTCACCTTTCTTTTTGAGCACCTGAACCTCCAAGTCTTTAACTGTTGGATCTTTCGGGCTGTCGACAGTGTAGTGGAATGTACAGTCGTCATCCTCATCACGGAAACTGCAGGAATCAAGCACCTTCTCCGCTGAAAACACATGCATGCACGCACATATGAACTATTACTAAATGTTTTAAGGCTACTACGGTGTCAGTGTCATTCAATGGAAAGCAAATCACTGCTGCTTTGCTCCTCATATATGTCCTTACGTTCTTTGAGTTCATCCACCATGGTTATTTGGAAGGGGCACTTATCACACTCCTCTTTCTCTTTCTTCTCTCCTGTCTTCCAGGCCTGACACCGGACACAACTGCTCGTAGCCTCACACACGCCCAACTGGGCCTAGGCAAGACACACACACACAAATGTCACACAGGACTGCACAGAAACACTAAAAAGCTAAAAGCATATATGAACACTGGGTCAGGCATGATATGACACATTGAGAGTAGTAGCAAAAACAAGAGTAGAAATTGTGTTGGAATTGCTATCAATACACAATCTACCACAGATACATTGAGGCATAAACACATGTATTTATACATTACATCTACACACCTGGAAATTTGGCTCACAGGTTGAAGTCATCTCTATACCAGAGTTCGGACACTCGCAGCGGCCGCATACACATTTACCTCGCCCATTGCAGATACCCTGGTACAGACAAAGACACAGTCAGGCACCAACTGACACGTAAGGAGACACAACAACCTCATCTACACACGAAAAATGGTCGGCTCTACTCACGCCCTTGCTGTCCAGACAGGTCTGGTTGCTCTTGGGACACTCACAGGCTTTGCCCTCCCAGCCCTCAGTACACGCACACTGACCCATAACGCAAGAGCCACGGTCTGACAGGAGAAGAAAGAATGAGATGTACCTGTTTCATCACTGCAGTAAGTGGTGTGTGTGTGTATGTGGGAAAATGGCGGTGGCAAGGTAAACGACTAAAAATTGAACAGTCCTTGAACTTGACACTGATTGATAAACTGATGCTGCTTACCAAATTACTATGAGTCACAAGGTGATTAGTTTGATTAGTTTAAGTCATTTTACTGTTATTACTACTATTATTATATGTCAGGTTTCTATCAAAGAAAGTATATGTAATTTTTAAGTAGGGGTATTAAATTAACATAGCATGTCTGACGAAGTTATTTCTAACTGTTAGACTAACTTATAATGCAAAGCATGATAGTCAGTGTCATCATGTGTTATTTGTTAGATTGATAAATGCAGGATTGTGATCGTCAATTCAACAATCACTGTCATACCGTTGCAGAGGAAGCCTCCATATCTTCGACACTGGGTCTTGTCGTACTGACAGTAGGGTCCTTCAAACTGATCTGGGTTGTAGCACACACAGGTGCCACACTCCAGGCAGTCTCCACGGCCTGAACAAGGTTCTGTCATGTCCGGGCCTATACACTGGCTGGTGACCTGAGCTGCAGCATTTGCTGAGCAGTTACAGAATGTACTCAGCCTGAAGGAGACGCATGGACAAAACAAGAGAAAAACCTTGACTTCAAGACTTTATAGTAGAACCCAAGGACCTGAAAAAGTCTATCACTTGGCAGAAGTGCACCATTTTTTTTTAATTCTTTATAAGAATTTAAGTCTCACCAGCCATCATAGCACTGACACTTCCCGCACACCAAGTCTCCATTGCCGTGGCATCTTGGTGCTTGAGGGATGACCGTCTGGAGGACAGATAAAAGAGACACTGGGATGAATCTACCATAAAGAAATGTGACTTCATTGTGACTTTTTGTGTGCTTCAGTGTTTACCTTCTCACAGTCGCAGGTCGGACACAAAACCGAAGCCGTAACACTGACGGCAGCATTAAAGGTTGTAGGTTTGACCCTCATTGTCCCCTCTTTTTCATCCTGCTCCATCTGACAGACAGGCTTGTCATCGATCATTCGCTGGGCTTTGAGTCGCATCTTGAACTTGCCCTACGGGACATACACACAGACAATATTAGAGTATGTTCCTGTATAGAAAGCATTTAGCTGTGTTCTTATCTTATCACAGACGTGGTTAGACCAGCAAGTTAGGACATTATTGGACTTCTTGACTTCAACTAAAGAGCCTGTAAAACCATAAAAAGTTTAGTTTATCATTAATCTATTAGTCAGTCATAGTTTAATTGCCCAACAATTTGTGTGAACAAAATTTGATAGCAACAAGAATTACACTTTTGCTGATAGACTGAATTCATCTAATTCTTTTTTGCAACAAAATGACTAAATTTGATTTCCAACAACCAAGATTCTACCTACCTATTTCCTCAAATGTATGTGTCTGCTTATATCTAAAGGATGTACTTGAGGTAATTTTGAGTTGTTTTCCATGTAATTGACTAAAGTATGCCTCAACTATGTGCCACAGTACTGTAAGAGGAAAAATTATGTGACAATAGAGATGGCTGTTGTTGTAAGTGTATGTATGTTTATGTGTTTAATCGGTTGTTTCCATATTGGTTTTCTTCTTACTATTGCTCCAGGCTTGAAATCAAAATCCCCGTATTGTGCAACGTTTCCAGCGGCGGACAAGAACTGTGCCTCAAAAGCCTTGGGCCTCTCCTCCGCACGGATGCTCATCTTTGAACGGATACTCTGAAACAACATATGAGACCATCAGCAAACACAAGTTCACACAGCTGTTTCACTCAATTCTCTACAGAGTGCCAGCAACTGCGAAAAGCCACAAGAAAGATATTCTTCCACTTCCACTGTCAGAAGAGGAGATGTTTTACCTCGAAGGCAGTCTCCATGACTTGCAGGATATTGGATGAGTCTTCTTGCAGCAGACCAACCTCAGCAATGGGGAAATACTCTTGGAGTTTCTACACAGAAAAAGCACGAAAAATTTTTTTTAAAATGTATTCTAATGTAAATGTACAAACTTCAATGAAAGCAGAATAACTAAAGTCCACACACCTTGTAGTACGTGTAGGAGTGGTTGGTGACAGCAAAGATAGGAATGATGTTGTGTTTGCCCAGTAGACGGACCAGTGTGGGTATCGAAGGATAATCCTGTTGTGTATCTTCAGTGTATTTGTCATCTCCATCCAGGTGGCATTGCTCATCGTTGCGTTTCAGGATGCCTGACAGCACGTTAGCACCGTCAGCCTCGTAGTGGAAGGCTGACTCGGTGGAGAAAACCAGCAGATGTGTGCTGTGGGCGCGCCAGCCAATCTTATCCTGGAATAAGAATTCCAATCAAGTGGGAGCAGAAGACACAGCGGTTAGTAGAGAATAGAACATGTGGGTAAAAGAAATCAAAAGAAGCAGACTTTGCTGAAGATTGTGGCCAAAAGTGTTTATTATTATTGGCATATGAAGTTTTCCTGCATTCCTGAGGTTCTAAACACTTCAATAATGCAATACTGGAAGCAGTGGGAACAAGCCGTGAACATTACAGGCATATACAGTATTATCACATGTGGCGTTAAACAGGAGCAGTTCCTACAAATCTAGCAGATACACAGCAACACTTTTCATATGGAGCCAAGTTTGTGTCCACCTGATGAATGGAAATCCAAAATTTGGTCTTCCCTAAATACTTGGTATTTTAACTGATATTATGCTGCATTATGTTTAAAAAGCTAACCTGAGCAGCAAGTGTACGGTGGATTTTTAGATGCTGCAGATGAAAACACCGACCAAAACAGTCTCAAGTGAGAAAGTCAAAACAATGAGCCGAAAGACACTAAAAAGGTTTCTGAGCTGTGGGAAACTGGAGAGTCCAATGATAATTCTCTGTAGGTTCATCACTAAGAGCGACAGAATCCATTGTGAATCCATTGTTCTTATAAAAATATTGATTATAGTGGCTTTAACAACAGCAACATTTGTTTGACATAGATGTTTAACATTGATGCAACATGGTTTTTCTTACTAACCCCACAAACTGCAGCCTGCAAAATGGCATCAAAACCTCCCTCAGGAGCATCCAGGTTGCCAGATATTCTCTCCTTCTGGAGCTCACTGTTGAAAAAATCCAAGTTGCTGGTCAGCTTGATGACGTTTTGGAAGGAGAACGGAGGGTCGCTGTTGGGCCACGGCTGTTGGAGTCTGAGAAAGTGAAAGGAGAACGGACAAAAGACGAGAGAGAAAGAGGAAACGACATGTACATTTAGATTACGCTGTTGTATGTATGTGCTTAACTTCCTTCAATGCATTCATGTCACATTTTCTCTCTTACTTGATGGGTCTCATGTCAGTCTGGGGCTCAATCACTTTGTCCACAAACTTTCCAAACCCAATGGTGTAGTCATTTGACAGCTTCTCCACCAATGAAGCTACAGGAAACACAATTATCATCAGTATTACTGTGACAACTTAGTCATCAGTCATCACAGCAAATTGGCAATACAAAGACGCTCACCCAGCTCTGTGCCCATCCTCTTTAGGTTGTCCAAATCGTCAGCCATGGAGTTGGAGAAGTCCATAAGAATATAAAGGTCCAGAGGGCCTTTGGTTGGAGCAAACACCTCCATGTCCATGATCTTCTCCTCTCCTGGCAGAAAGGACATGCTCACCTGCTGCGGAGACACTTGAGACTGCTGAAGCTTCATGTTGATTTGCTGCTTCTGTGCAGGGAAGAACAGAGGTAGAATTAAGAATTTATTACTTTTTGACTGAAACCACAAGATAAATTTAAGACAAAAGAATGGAGAAATGATTGAAAGAGAAATGAGGGTGATGAAGACTTACTTTTTCTACTTTCATACTGCTCTGAGCTGTGATGACAGCCGCAGCACTGCAGCCGTGGGCTAGTATGTTCTCGTAAAAGTCACAGCGCGGGCCATTAAAGGTCTGAGTGAACAGGAAGTTTGATTAGTCAGTTTTGCTTTCTTAACATTAACTTTCAGTGTTCAGAGTGTATTCAGAGAGTTCATATTACAATCATTTTTGTTTTATGCAAATTATAATTCAAGCCCAAAGATTAATTCTGCACCTTGAAAATGGTACACCACCTGCTGATGACCAGGAGATGCAGATGGAAGCATTGAATAAAACTTGTGAGTGAATCTTGTGAATTTATTTTTCCCAATTTAATCATATTACATGACTGAAGTTTCATACTTTGGTTACTTTATGACAACTCAGCCATCTCCATGACAGCTAAGCAACATCCATCATTTGATGAAGACCATGACACGCAGATGAGAGTTTCCAAAAAAGCTAGAAGATTGGCCTTTTGTGAAATTATAAAATGGAATTTGTCTTGTTAACTACTTTGTTATGATATTTTTTAAAATGTATGTGTTAAAATGCAATAAAGCAAATTGATTGTTAACACAAGGACAAAGTATTTAGATACCATCTAAGACTCAAAATACTTCAAGTACATGGTATGCTAAAAAGGCAGCATTTCTCCCAGAGGAATAGCACAGCCCTAATGATTTATCTCAGGACTGAGTTGAATCCAGTTCTTTTATACTCCTGCTGTTTTGTGCTCTCACCTCATCAGGGCAGTAGGCACAGCCTTTCCCAGACTGCAGGCATTCTGAGCAGGTCCTGGCCCTGGAAGCGAAGCAGTAGTTCACTGTGGGGAGGGAGGTCGGAAGAGGAGAGTCAGAGTCACAGTGAAGCAATGTGAGAATCAAGTCCATGAAACATAGCTAGAATACCTGCAGTAACACCAAACAGACTTTGGCACATCACAACATCTCATTTTCTCCTGCTATTATTTTAAATGAAAGCAATGTTGAAAACAGCAGCTTCCAGTGATATAATAGTAAACAAAAAGCTGGGTAAAGCAAAACATATAAAAAGGCCCTGATTTTTGTGAGATGAATTATTTACCATAGCCATTAGTCATACAACCCTGATTCCAAAAAAGTTGGGATGCTGCATAAAACATAAATAAAATAATTGTGATAATTTGCTAATTCCTACTGATGTGTAATCAATTGAAAACAGTACAAACATATTTAATATTTGACCCAATCAATCAATTTGATGCCCGCAACATGTTTCAAACAAAAGACTATGAAAGTTGTGGACTGATCCAGAAACATCTGTTTGGATCAGTCCACAGGTAAACAGGTTCATTGGTAACAGGTGATAGTATCATGATTGGGTATGAAAGGCTCATCCTGGAAAGGCTCAGTCGTTTTAAATGTTGGATTAATCAATTAATCAAATAATGACAGAAATGATTGAGGAAATTGATTCACAATTTCCCAGAGGTCCAAAGTGACAACATTTAAGAGAAGTTTTTAAAACTTAAAGTATGGTAAGAATTTGATTGTCATCATCTATCCCGCTTAGGCTATGACTTACACAAGATAACATGTCAATACATTAGTTGTAGTTAAATAGAATTAATAGTCACGATCCTGGGCTTCCCCACCTTCAGCATAACAGCAGGTCAATAGGACGGCTAGAAGCCCAAGCCCCACTGAGAGATGTAACGTCCATCTCCCCATCTCCTTCCTGCAACACAAACACACACAAACACATTTGTATATGCACATGCACAGCCACAGCTAAGATCCACTGTTACAGAGAGAGAAGAGGCAGAGAGAAAGACTTTTATCCCCCTGTAAAATCTCTGCAGACTGAGGTGTAACTTGAACCACCTGTACTTTCCCTCGGTCAGGTCCCAGAGAAAGCGAACAGGCCCAGACACTCCCTTTACCTGCTTGTGAAAAGAGCTGCTAACTGAGAGTGCTTCAAATAGAAATGAACTCTGGGCTTTCACAAAGGCATCTCATGCATTTTTCCTCTTACAAAAATAACTGAACTCTGTTCTCAAAGAGCATTGTTTTATACCTGAATAAAGGCATATATAGTGACCTACATGCAATTTTAAAGGGTCTGTTAAAGAGCCTAGTCTATTTTGTCATTCACATCTGGTGGTATGTTGCCATGCAGATAGTTTGGGTGATCACATTTTGAGATATACAGTATATCTATGAGATTTCTGCCTACATCCTAAATATAATGCAGGTAAATGGGAATTCTCTTCACCACCAAACAATGTCAACAGTTTTCTTTTAATCTACTTTCTACAGATGAAATAGACACAAAACATTTGACATTGAGGTCTATCAGTTATGTAGTGATGGCGTCTCTCATTGTGGAAATAGATGTTTGCAGGGAATTTTTTGAATGTGATCCAACATTTTGCGCATCACTTATGCATTCACCTCATTGGGGTGGAAGACAGATATCTTAAAACTTGTGAAAATAAAATGGCTGGATACTTTGTATCTTTTATCTTTAAAAGTTTGTTTTTAATCCTTTTCTCAAATTGAGATATGAACATGGTTTTTATACCTTGACATATGAGTCTAAGCAATGTCTTTTATGCAGTTTACCATCTGCTAGTCTCATATAAAGTAGTTAATTTCAGACAGAGACATTCTATAAAGAGCCAGTTGGAGCATGATAAAATGTGATAGAAGAATCTGGTGGGACCTGGAAATATTCCAGGCAACATGCTGTGTACACTTCATGATAAAACCACACAATTTTATGCTGGAATTTTGGAACAATCTGATATACAGATCTGCACTAAAGACAGGAGGTGGAGAGTGAACAAAGGGCACTATGTGGCATGAAATGTCTCAGTAATTGTGTCAGTGGGCAGATAACTGAATACTGTACGTGCCACCACAGTGCACAAAAACATGATGATTTGTGCTAGGAAGATTTACAACTCCAAGAAGGAATTTCTCCTTGAGGCGAGAAAACGACCTGTCCGAGTTAAAAACACAGCCTGAAAACACTGGGAAAGGCACCTTAGCGCCTCACTGTGAACTCGAGCTGACTACAGGTGTGTGTGTGCATGTGTGTGTGGGGGGGTTCATGCCATAAGGTGAAACATAAATCACTGACCAATATGGGTCAGGGAACAGACAGAACAGACCAGCTCTTATCCTCCAAACTTGACCACCAGTCATGGAATATGAGCTGAGCAGAGAAAAAGCACTTTGTATTTGTCCTCAGACAAAATCAAAGGCTCGCAGGCGTTTATGACACTGACAGTAAACTGGGAGACACAAATTACAGCTTCCAAGAGACAGAAAATAGAAGTGAGTCATTCATGCTGCTCTGTCTTTGGTCTCAATGACGCCGTGGCACAAAGAAGAGAGGACATTTCTTCTGAGTTGAACGGCATAGTTGCTGTCTCTGCCTGCCAGGTGAACATACCACCGCTGGGTGTGGATCCGACCCCTGCCATGACATCATCAGTGAGGGGTGGAGGTCGTTAGTAACAGATTTAGGGGTCACGCTCAGGGACCTGCCTTTGACAGTATGTTAAATCACAACTACACACACCTGGAAAAACCCAGCCTTTGAAGCTATCACTGCATTCCACCTTAAAAGGTCAAATAACACAAAGCAAACTAATACAGCAGCTCTGGGGGTTGAATATGTGTAAATCAGTAGCAGACTTGCGCATATGAACACTGGGAATTGCCTCACTACTGTTCTGTTCTGATCCAGTTTCTTTCACCTGTCTTACAATGGAGTCTGAGCTTTGATGTGGGCAACCATGCAGAAAATCAAGGAAAAAAGATTCAAGAGAAAATAAGCTCAATCCAAATCTGTCCAGAACTCGGTCTCCAGTCATGGCATGCAATTCTAAAAAACACATGCTGAGATATAAAATTACATAATACACACCTTCAAGACATTCACCTTGCTCAAAAGTCATACAAATACAAACTAGCAGAATAATCAGTGCATTTTGGCAAAGCTGAAAAGCACATGTTTAAGGTGAAGGGCATTAAAAACAATGGAGCCATTAGGAAATGTATGACTGGATACAAAAAGATTACTGATAAAACAAACCTCTTACTGCGCTCTCGCCCAGTCCGAGTCCAAAAGTCCAACAATGAATAAGAAAAAAACTAATTCCCTTTTGCTTTGTTTGACCCAAGAGTTTGGGAAAAGTTTGTATCCACCTGCCAAAAGAAGAGCGTTCCAAAAAGAAGAGAAGGACAGACTTCCAATTTTTCTTTTCTGTCTTTGTTTCTTCCTTCCTGTACAGTTCGGTCTGGTCAAATATTGACTTCTCTGCCCTCAAACTCTGCTGAGTTGGGTGTGTGTGTGTGTCTCCGCGTGTGTGCAAGAGTTTTTCAAGAGTGTGTACGGGAGAGAGATATGAGAGACAGTGAGACTCAAGCAACTGAGTGAATATGACTGTGTGTGCTGTGACTTGATCCCTCCTTTAGCTTTGGCACACACACACACACACACACACACACACGTGCACTCTCTCTCTCTCTCTCTCACACACACACACACACACACACACATACACACACTCTCCCTTTCCTATCCAGGTGAGTAGCTGTGACAGAGAGGGTTAACTCCCTTCCCTGTACTTCTATGGTTTCCCCACCCTGTTAGAAATTAAAAGCTCCACACCTTGGTGTGTCAAGCCCCCCCCCCCCCTCTCTCCTGCACTCCACCCTAGCAGGAGTTCACCTGTGTGGGCTTGAGACAGGGAAGCCCCTCCTCCCTGGGCCTCCTCCCTGGCTCTTGGGAGTGGCACACAGAGCAGAGAGCTGCCTGCAGGCTACGGGAAACGGCTTTGTGATTCTTGTGTTTACACAATCGCATGCTCATACTAATGGGTACATTTTCTACTTGTCAAATATTTGATATGAATTATGATTGCAACATATTTTTTCCTCCCTTTTCTAGAAGTAAAGCCACATCCTCCGCTCTCTAGAAGATGTAATCAACCAGTATGGTAATCTGCATTCCTGAGCAGAGGGACCAGGACGGCACAGTGTCTGACACTCAATCCTCAATGCTCACTATGTTTAGTTTTTATAAGGAGCTTCAAAGAGCTAAAGTTTGCTTTTCTAGATTGTGGAGACCAACCCACAACCAAAAGGTCCACAGGTTTAAATCTTCTCTCACCATTTCAAGACCAACAACTCCTCCATCCATCCACCAACATAACTTATGTTACTTATCTTTGCCTTCCAAACCAACCTATATGATTTCTGATTTGGCCCTGTCAGCATTTTTTCATCCGATACCACTAGTTAAGGTTTGGTGGGGTTCTGACAACTGCAACTACAGGGTTATCATATGGGAGAGATTGTGGTCACAGTTAAAATAAACAGTGCTGTCTGTTTATAGGCGATGGGATGTGAACTGTAGTCTCCACCATCAATGGTCTGACACCATGCCATTCACTCAGACCTTCTCCTTAAACCTAAGGTCATTGTTTTTTTGGCCACTTGGGGGCAGCACAACAAGCTGTAAACACAACAATGACATATTATCGCCTTATAAATTTGCTATGGTAAAGAAGATAACAAGCAGTCGCAGGCCAACATTAGCATTCACTTGAAGTCACATTTCTGTCCACCTGACAAATGTGGCATGATTTTTAGAGCTTTTTTTTATCTGCTGTGGGTGAAAACAAGTGTTTGATGAGGATATTGAGCCTTAATCAAAGCCGCGAAGATGCAGACTGCAGGAAAACAGAACAATAAGCAAAAAGAGTCTAAAATGTTCCATATAACCGAGAGGAACAGCAAGAGTCAGTGATACTCATCTGTTAATTCATCACTATGAGCTACATCTTTCACATCACATATAGTCATTTGGTCCATTGTTAATAATACTGATTAGAGCAGACAAGAGGTTTTGTAGCAATATAAAAATGTGACACCACATTCGTCTTGCTTCAGAGACGCAGTATTTTTTTTGCACAATAACAAATGGTCACTTGTCAGGCAAACTTAATAGTCTTAAGAGTCTTTTTTGACCAAATATCCAATGGTGTCATTTTTTTCTGGAGAGGACAGTTTCAAGGCAGTTTCGAGTCACATTTTAATAGAAAGTCCTGTTCAAACTCTACAACATGCCTCCATGTTGCTTAATGTTGCAGGTAAAATAAATGCTGGGATAAGAAATGACACACTATCCCTGAACCAGCCTTCTTTCTTATTAATCACATTTGCCTCAACATAATTAAGTGATGAATCATTAGCGGTTTTACTGCTATTGTGAAAGTCCCCCAAAAGAGTGTAAAGCCAACTCGTAAAGCCAATGTGATTGGAATTAGAATTGATACTCACAGCTATGCAGATGATACACAGATGTATACTAATTTATCACCCACAAGTGGTAGTAGACCTGTTAATAAATTGGTTCAATGCATTTATTACATAAACTGGATGAGGTAAAATGTTCTTTAAAAAATCAACAAAATGCAGGTTGAACAAAATTGCGTATTTTTCCCTTATAATTAGTTTTAAGCTCACATGGTACACATATCTTTATAAAGTTGTGTTTAATCAAATTAGCACATACTATTTTACACACAGAGCACATGGAATAAAGACAATGCACAGAGGGCCAGGGCTTGTGGGTGTCAAGAGAAAATGTCTGCCCAAAGTCCTGCTAACATGTTTTTCCAGCCATGGCCTTAAGTAAAAATGATGTGCTTTTTGATATTTTCTTGATTTTTTATGTTGAAAATATCACTAAAAATGCCTTCTTGCATTTGAGAAGTTAAAAAAGTAATAATAAAGTGAAATATTAACACATTCATGCTTTTTATAACTAATTTATGCTCTCCGCTCTGGTTCAGGCTGCAACTGATGATAATTTACTAAACATTTCTGGACATTGGTTTAGGTCAGGGTTCACATAAATTATCTGACTGATTTTTAATTAGTTTCACATTATATACTCCATGTAATCATCTTTCTAATCTACCATTTCCCTGTAACCCATTCATCATAACCTCCATCTATTTATGTTTTTTTGATAAGTTCTTCTGTGTTGCATTCTTGTCTGATAGGTGCTGTTTTAATAGAACTTGATTCTAAGTAGAATAATATTTAGAAGGAAGTAGAAAGAGTTCCAGAAAAAAACCTGAGCTGAGGCGAACTGTGTTATGTTTATTCCTCTGGAAAGGCCGTTCCTCTTGGCTCAAGCAGACCACACATCAGGTGTTAAAGGTCCAACTCAATCACTACAGTTGTCCTGCACACTATTACATTGTTAATATCTGGACTCACACAGAATCACATCAGTACCCAGAGTGAACCTGAGACACAAATCTGGGAGTGAAGGAGTTAACATGACTCAGGGGGAAAACAGCCTTTTCCTTTTCGCTGTACATACCACACTGGGCAATCTGAACTGACACATACACAGTCTCGCTCCTAGCAACCAGATCTGGTTTGATACAATGGCTAACTTCTCTGGAGGGGAACAAAACCTCTGCAGACACAACTCTTCCCCCTCTCTCTGCTTTCTTGGCTGACACTTGGGCAGTGATGCCAGTCTAAACAGCCCTTTCACATGGTGGAGGAGGGGGAGCTGGAAGGGAGTGGTCCACCTACTGTATCATTTTTGTGTAAGGGTTTCTTAGATAAAGCTCTTTTCATGCTCGATTCCAGTAAACATAAGTAATAACTCCAAGCTGTTAATTTGAGCAATATGGGAACCTGCACAGTTACATGTCTATTGTAAATGTGGAAAAGAAAATAAAACCTCTTGTACTTTATAATCCTGCAAATTGGATGCTAAGGTTCCAACATCAGATAGAAAAACATGACTGAATCAACAGAAGATTATTGTGAGATAAAAATACTGAATTTAGATGACAGTGAATCCTAATTAAAGGGACTGAATATTTTAAACATAAATAAAGTTCTCATGAACATTTCCAGAAAATAAATGACAATAGGATGATCTTAAATTTGTGAAATTATGTTCATTTCTCTGAAGGTCAGCTGCAATATGTTTTGTGCTGCAGTGCAGTCTTAAGAGGGAAAAAATAAAAAAGACATACAACAAACAGATTGGAAGGTGAGTGCATAAAATTACACTAATTACATTAATGTGATTTAATTCACATTAACAAAGCTAGCAAACTCAAACCAAACCAGATATAATTTTGCTGTAATTTATCTTAATGGGGATAAAAGGGGGATCCATATTATCATAGTTTGTGATGCAACCTGCAACCTATGTGTCCTTGATCTTGTACTCTTGTCCACCTGACACAGTAACTCTGAATAGTGAGTCACCTGAGTGCAGCCAGTAGGTGTAAAAATGTGAGGAGTATGTGACCTGGTCATCCCCATGACGTACCATCACTCACAGGCTGTGGGGGAACATAAGGTACTGGCCTGAGGTGGACTCCAGCATCCCTATGAGAACACACAATTGTAATCATCAACAAACAAGCAACACAAAATGACTTTGTATGCAGGCAAACAAGGGCATTTCATTCTTGTTTTTTACTCAAAATCTATTTCACTTACCATCATCAAGCTCTCAGCAGTCGAAAAAGGAGATGCTGAAATGAAGGTAGGCCTACTGTTGACATGAAACCTGAAAAAGAAAACGTTATCCTTCAATCTAAATTAAATGTTTTGAAGTTCAAGTACCCTGATAAATCTTTAATGTTCTTTTGATAGACGATCATCCATTTGCAGCCCTTGGGTTCGCATATAGGTAAGTATAAAAAAAAGTATACAAAACATTTATTTATTTTTAAAAAAACTTTTCTGCTGACCTAGCAAATATATGTTTTCACCAAATTGCTCAGCATAAATATATAAATAATACAAATAATATTAATATATAACAGCCTACATCAATTTGTTGTAATTCGAGCTGAAGCATTAAGGTGAAAAGGAAACCCTATTATGACATTGCACATGCTAATAGCTAGCTTAATGCTAGCTGGCTTAGTTTTTTTCTCGCAGCAAACACATTATAATCACAACTTGTAAAGACAGACAGGAAGATAATGGCACTTGTGTTTCATGTTTGCTACAAAAAAAACCTATCTACTTGAAAATTACTGAAATATTTGAAAACTGTGGTCACCTTACATGGATTTGTTTTTTCACTGCGCTAACTAGCCTGTTGGCTCGCTAAGATAACTAGCCTATTGGCTCGCTAAGCTAACTAGCCTATTGGCTCGTTTCCCACCAGATCACCGTCAAATTACTTGACTAACTGACTATTACAATCAATCCACCGATTTGCCAAAACAAGAATGCAGCTCTGAGTTGATTTTCAATTTAATTTAAAAACTAAGATAACTTACCTCTTTGTCCACAGGTGAGACATGAAGAGAAACTGGATAGATGGAAAATAGCATTTGTCTCTTGTTGAACGCTTGATTCTCGTTACACAAATGATGTAATTTCATTATGTAGGTGCCTAAAACTAGACAGCTGCATGCATGAGAGTGATTAAATGCTTTATTTACAAGAATAAATTGATTCTATTGATCTATATTGAAGTATCCAGTGTTGATTCAATGGCTTATCTTCAACATATAAACTGTGACTGCTGTGAAAAAGTTCAATGTTATAATGCAATCGATCTTTCTGACCAGAAAGGTTAATAAACAACTTCAGTTATCTGGAACATCAGAACTCACATAAAACATACACGAGACCATGAGATCTCTTTGACTGATCTCCTTGCCCAAATAATCCCATTTAAAATGTTTAGTGAATGATGCTTTATTGTCTACATTCAAGAGAAACTTTATTTAATGTAGAAAATGAAATTGTTCAGTGACCACCTGAAACTCTTAGATGGACCATCTCTCTCTCTCTCACACACACACACAAAGGGCAGTAGGCATCACAGTTGTAGCATATTTTGTATTATTAATAATTAATGCATCTCTGTTGTAAACATGCTCATGAAGACGTCACTTACCGTGAACAGGATGCTGTCCTGATGAACTGGGCTCATCAGCAGAAAACACAGAGCTGTTCTCCTCATGCACACTGCTGGCAAACCAAAACAATCCAGGATAAGCTGAACTGCACTTCTTGGATAGAGGGAGAAAAGTACGACAACGCTGCCTCCACTTTCTGCTCTGCTTTGCTCGCTTCAAACTGAGTCCAGTCTGTGTTCAACTCCTCACCAATTTACATGACAAAAACTGCTCTTTGTGGATCAGTGAGTTCATTCAGTGCTGATAATGGTGTCTCCCTTTTTTCCCCCACCAATAAATCTGCCACAGTGATGGAACAGCACAGAGGTGACATTTCACTGTGAAAAGAGAAAGTTCAGTCATTCATTCATTTTTAGTATTCAGTCGGTGTTCCGGGAGAATAATATATGACATAATGCAATGAAGAATGATGAAGACACTAAGTTTTCATTAAGTTGACCTTCCTACCATAAGGGTGAACAATGATTCAACACAAACACCTGCAGGAGTAATTTAGAATATCTCCATGTTTTGCTCATATTCTTTGAAATGTTGCATAAACTCTTACTAAATCAATTAAGAGTGAGGCAGTGGTTGGATGGAGTTAGTTTGAGGGGAAAGTTGGGGCCTGTTCAGTACAGTTTGTACATACAGGGTGTGGCTGAACTGACACACACCTGCAGTGATGCAGATCTCATAAAGGTGAATCATCCCCATAACGATCCCGCAGGAACATCCTGTGTCTGTTGGACACAGTTCTCACCCTTTATCCCACCTCGTGGTGCTTACTGTAGCATATTCCTATTGCAGCTCCACTCTGGGAATTTTCACATTGAAATTTAAAATGTAAAAAAAAAAAAAAAAAGTTTTATACTATTCAATGCAGCATTCATCTCATGGGTTTATGACAATTTTATGGCTGTACATAACTGAATATTCTATGCAAGTCCAGTTTAGGAGTAAAACTTTAACTACATTCAATAGTTTTACAACTTGATTTCAAAAAAGTAGGAATTCAATACAATCTGTGTTTAAATCGAAAATAAAAACTAAATGCAATCCTTTGCAAAAAAAACCCCCTATTTTCCGAACAGTTAAGTGTTCCTGAACCTATATTTTAATATCCTGTACTGTTACAACTGAGTATATGTCAAAAAAGAATTAGCAAATGATCACATTCTCTTTTATTTAGTCTCAACATCCAAACTTAAACCAGAGTTGTACATTGTCACATGATTGTATTTATTTATCATATAAGATGTGATATGAGAGAAAATAAATCTATTTTCTATAGTCCACTTCTTCATATGCTACTTTTTAAGCAACAGCTAAGGAACGATCCAATAGGCTGCACACATATTGTATTTTCTCGATCTTCAAACATTCCAGCTGGGAGAGGATTTGTTCTGCAAGGAGGATCTGTGGAACCTAATGAATGCCACCTAAGCATAACACGTCAGACAGATGTTCTGACGAGGGAATGCAGTTTGTTTAGTGCTGTATTTGGATTCCAGGATTTGCAGAAACATGTTGAGCTACAAGAACATGAACATTTATCTACTGTACCAAATGGATGACTACTGTAAAGGCTCAATGGCCAAATGTGTGTGTGTGTGTGATTCAACTGACTGTCATAAGTGACTCAGGGCTGGCACAGTCTGTTCTCTCAAGCTCATTTAAGCGTCCAGCATCACACCCAGGTCTCACCGGAGATTTGGATGCTCTTAATAAAAAGAAGTTGAAACATATTAATGGAGTTTTTTTTTATTTTGAAAATCTACTAATTTATTTTGCATTTTTCATCAAATTTCTATTTTTAAGCAAGTCTGAACTTTATTGCCAGCTATCGTGCATCTCTTACATGACAATAATATCATTGCAATAAAGGGGTAGGTTTAAGTAAATACAATTTGAACATAAGAAAGCAATTCACATATTTTCAGTGTTTAGTTAAAAGACTGCGCCCAAATTTGTTATCGCACAGTGTGAAAGGTTATGACAAAAATATTTGCAGCTTGTAACAGTAAATAAGAAGGAAGGGCTCTGATTTATTAATAGCTCTTTTCACTTAGGTGCAAGTCAATGGGGAACTCTGGCCTCTTCACGCTGTCCACATCAGTGGATCAAAAGTACACCACCCGGACAGAAGACAGATGTGGAGACTGAGGTGAGGAAGGGCACATGTCAAAGCTCCACCTGGAGCAGACGTGCATTCCCTGAGAGAAAAAAAACAGAGACTGTGTGCGTGTGTGTGTGTGTTTGTGGGTGTCAGCAAGAGAGTCAAAGAGATTCTTCAGCTCAGATCCAGCCCAAGTCAGTAGAGGCTGTTCCTGATAAAAGAGGAGTGTCCTTTCATTTCCATGGTAAAACAAGGAGATGTAAATCTTTGTTAAACAATAGAAGATACTTTGTTCTCATCTGGGCTGAATTGCAAACTGGATGCTAACCTGTCTTGGATTCCAGCAGAATAACCTGAGTGTTGTGTGGAAATGACAAAAACAGACAATAATCCATCTGAAAAGGCAACATCTGATCCATTTATTCACCTTATCAACAAGTATGTACAAGAGTAAAAAAATTACAGACACCAATATGCCAATGAAGAAAAAAAAAAAGCTGAAAACAAATGATGCACATGTCGAGCTATGACATGTAACTGGTACAGCAGGCGTGAAAATACTGCACCAGAACTATGGATAGAAAAATAAACACATTTTCAGACATCTCTACCAGGTCTGTTTGGGACCCTTTTCCTTATTAAACCATTGTCTTGCTCTAGTTCTCTTCAACTGTTTTAAACTGTTGCCAACATACATAAAAAAAAGAATGACAGACTGGTTTCATCAGCATGAGGTCTGCAATGCATCACACTTTCAGATTCTCAGAAGATCAATGAGTGTTTTCTCCAAACTGTGAATTTGGCTTTATGATGCAATGGTGCAGATACAATCCCAGAGATAAAGGCAGTAGAGTCTTTAGTTCACGTGTAGCAGAGGGCGTTTGTCCGTCAGTTCATTCTTCCTCTGTCTGCATCTTTTTACATCGACAGCACAGGTCTTCCAGCTTCATGTCAGTCGTTGCTTCACTCACTCTTATGGACAAACATGATTCTGCCCTGTTCTCTGTGTTCACTGCTTTGCCTTCTTTAGGATGGTGCCCACTGCAGAGATGACAGTGGTCTTGGTGCCGCTAGCAGTGGTTGTCACAGAGACGACAGCAGGCAGGGTGGCGGTGGTGGTGATGATGGTGGGCTGGGCCAGGGTCACAGGGATCGCAGAGTCCCACTTGCTTTTCCTCTTCTGGGCCTCTGCTGACAAGAGTGAACACAGGGGAGGAGTGAGTGATGTGATTAGATGAGCTTAGGATTTAAATCACCGGCTGCACAGACAGGGCTGCATGGCACTGAGCTGAGGCAAGGCCTGGCATCACTTGAGGCATCCAGTGGAGTTTTGACCAGTAGGAGCTCTATGGAATGCTGTTAGTTTTGTTTGTATTGTACATGCAGATGAATACAGACATGCAAGTGCACAATCCAAGCAAACCAGTTGGTGGCTCAAATTCAGCAACAAACATGGCAAGAGACCAACAAAGGCCATCAAGACGATAACGATAACTAGCAAACATGGATTAAAACAATGTACAATTAAGAATCTATATTTTTTTTTAAACCCATTTTGCAAATGTTTTGTGAGAAAAGAAACACATTCAACATGTTTGTTAGACTTGAAACATACACACTATGTGTTCTAGTGAGAAATGAAACCTTTGTTTGTTTACGAGGAAACTCCACAGAGCTCCTTTAATCCAAAGCTGGTTTCATTCATCTGTGAAAGTCATTGCTCTTTGGGATTCAAACATAGGTCTCTGTCCTCAAAATGTTCCAACGTGGCTATATTTAAACATGACATGATTAGTATGGGTACAACTGTAAAGCTCAGGTCACATAAGTACATCTGAATTTGGGAAAACAAGAATATCAAAAGATGTTTTTTAAAACGTATGTTGCACTTAAATGTTTTTCTCCTTGGGTTAAAGGCCCTGAATACCTATATTCTCTATCAGCTTCTTATTGGAAGTCATAGTCTCCTTACATAAAGACATTATTATTTGCTTAAGAAAAATGTATGCCATGCGTTTTCATGCACCAATCACAGTTGTGCTGCTCGACCACTGTCAAACAAATCCCATCACACCACAC
Organism: Centropyge bicolor; assembly: GCA_037975185.1. NCBI lineage: Eukaryota > Metazoa > Chordata > Actinopteri > Pomacanthidae > Centropyge > Centropyge bicolor. The sequence continues at coordinate 5,470,365 of JBBMOC010000024.1, read as the reverse complement.
CCACACAGACTTGATGGAGCAGAAAAGCTGAAATCTGTGAGCAGTTCATTTGAATAATAGCGGAAAATTTAGAGACACTGATGGTTTGGATGAGGACACAATTTTATTGGACTGAATCTCTTCATATTCACATCTGCTCATTCAGAGCGTTTTATAGTTTATTAAACTGAATATTATTACTCTTTTTTTTGGATAAGAGATAACTGACAAATGCATTACTTTCAAGAACTCTCAAGAAATTTATTTAATCTCTTTCTGTTTATGTAGTCCTGTGCTACTGTGACCTTAACATTCAGTTCAGACTTGTGTTGTGGTGTGTTGGAGGCATTATTCAAAGGTTACCAGTTCCAACCTTGTAACTGTCTTTTTACATGCCTCGGGGGCGTATTCAAACATAAATCAGTCATGTAAAAGTGTTGTGACATTTATATAGCAAGGTGCATTTCTGAAGGGAGCTCAAGCACTGGCTGCGGTGGTGGATGTTTACCTGTGGCTGTGGTGGTGGTGGTGTTGCTGGTGGTGGAGGCTGCTGTGCTGGAGGGGTTGGTGCCCTTCTTAGTTCCTGTGACAAACTCAATCTGTGAAACACACAGAATATCTAATTTAATACCTGGCACTGTTTGATGTGTAACAGATTTTAAGAACCACAATCTATTGCTGCCGGTAACTAATAAGCTCAACTGGAGGATGTGGATTGTTTGTAGTATTTGTTAAGTGAAGGGAAGTAGATTACTAATTCCTTTTTTTCTGGTTTCATCCTCACATCAGAATCTTACTCCTACTCTGCTGTAGCCTGCATACCACAGAAGAGCATAATACAGCAACTGTAAGCTACATGTTCATTCAAGTCCAGTTACTAGCGTAGGTGCAGCTACTGGAATCACGCTGCTCCTGATGATACATGCATGTATCACGTTATTTTCTAACCGCATGTGCAGGTTTCTAGAAGATGACTCCAGAGGTAACAAGCTAAAACAGCTGGAAAAGAAACACTAAGGTGTTTTGAAGCAAACTTTTACTGACGATGTTTGTATTTTCATGGCAACCTGGTGAAAAACACGAATGGGCAGGGCAGAGTTGTAAAGCTGCACTGGGCTGGGCCTGGGCTGCAGCTACGAGAGCTGAACTTGGCAGTGTTGATTTCTGCGTGTGTCTGAAGAAGTATGTAAAGTAGAAATGAACTGCAGCTGGTGGAGACTTGCCCCATGACGCAGACAGAGAACAGAACTGGCTGAGAGTAATCCCTTTTTTTTTTTTTGTTGGACTCACCTTGGTCCGCTCCTTCTTGGCTTTCTCAAGTTTGTCCATCTCAACTTTCTGGGCCTTGGCTGAAGGGATGAGACACATGGCGTCAGTGTTGAGTTCTAAAATAACTCAGAGCTGTGAAGATGAAGTAAAGTTGTTTACCTAGAGCTTCGTAGTAAGAGTCCTCTGACCAGCCATGAGGATCAAACATATCTTTTGGGTAGTTAGTTCCCAGTTCATCGATACCGCAGAACTGGATGAGCTTCTCATAAATGCTAAAAGAGAAACCAGAGATAAACTTAATAAGACCCTTGGAAATATTTGTTAATTTCTGTTTCCTAGTCAGATAATGAGCATCAATGAGTTTGTAAGTATTTACACCAAAAAGCATATCTGGTATCATGTTTGCGTTCTTCAGCTGAGCTGCATACCTCGGGTTTCTAAATTCTTTCTTTTTCTGGATGTGGCTGTTTGTGTCAAAATCTTCATGGAGCTTCCTCTCGTACAGCTTGTGGATCTTGTCCTGTAGCAAAACAAATCAATGAAGGACAGCAGGTCATCTCTCCCTGTACGAAGATGAACACCTCTGCTTTGAGTCAGCTTCCTCCACACTCTGCATTTTGCTGGACACACTGTCATCGATGTCATCAAACAAACAAAACCTACAGTATATACAATAAGCGCTGCTCCAGGAAGGGTCAGCGTGAATGGAGCTATTGTATATAAGGTTTCTCATACCTTTGGGAAATATTTGGCAACCAGGTTAAACTGAGCCACAAGGAGCTGGCAGATGTAGCCAGGCATCCACAATGATAAATGAGGTAACATAGAACAAGATGGAAGACAGGATAGTTGCTGAAAAACTAACCGCTAGTGGCTGAATGTTATTGTTTGTGAGCCCCCCCCCCCGCCAAACCATTACAATCATTAAAAAATGAGCGATCGGAGTGCTTTGTTGGCACATTGCTATTCTTCTTTGCTTACCACCACCAATTATCAGCGGATTACAGTTAAACCAACAGCAGGAATGTGTCAACCCACATGCTTGTGTACGTACATGTGTTTGTGTGTGTGTGTGCGCGCGCACAGTGCAAATAAAACAAGAATTCACTTGTAAAAGCATTGCTATGCAGAAGAAGTGGTCAAAGACAAAAAAACAAAAAAACAAACATGACCATGGCTTGAAGAAACCAACTAAAGCTGAACCTATAGATTGACACTTTTTCCTCTTTCAATTGTTTAGACTGTAAAATACCATAAACACTTTTACACACCAAGTTCAGTTCGTTCGTGGAAATGCTACGTAGGCCTGGGTGATAAAATGACAGCAATACGTACTGGCAGTAGATACTTTATCAATAGCATTAAGAACATTCTTCATTTGAATGTTTGATAGTTTCACTTAAATGCATTAAATGCAAATTGCCATGAAGGCACTTCACAGATATGCCCTGGCGCAAACAGCCTCAAACAGGAAGCGAACAGAGATCTTCCACATCAAAGTCTCTCTGGACCAAACCATCCATCTGTACCTCCCTCCCATGCAGTTTTGTGCTGTTATGATGTCACACTATTTCTGTGTTTGCTTTTAATGAACCAGACAGTCATAACACATACGGCAACTCATTTATCTGACAAAGAAACTTGAGGTCCTTGTCAGGTAAGTGTAAACACTGGTGAATTTAGGCATCTGAAAAATGGCTGATGTTGCTTTTTCTACAGACACATTTGAGGCTCACTGAAAGCCTTAGCTCGGGGATACTGGCAGTAAGAACACCTTATGTTCTAATCTCAGGGGCATGATTGCAAAAGGCATTTTGGAAACTGTTCATAAACTGGGCTCATTCCAGTGAATGGTGAAAAAAAGGCAGCCGCACTGCAAGGAACATATTCTGAGCGCATTCTAAGCATACATGTGTCTCTGCTCCTCCACGACCTGAGGGCAGGGATATCCAGGCTGTTCTGGTGAAGGTGAATCATTAGTGGTTCATCTGATCGGTGATAGGAGTGTCAGCCCAGCGGGTATTATTGCTGAGCTGTTCATTTACTAAGTCAGGCTTGTGTCCTGACCTGCCTCAGCTCCTCACAGAACAAACCTTTTTGCACTGAGACGCACCAAACACACAGAGGCACGACAGAGAGAGAGCAGTGTTGGTGATACTAAATTGATAGAAGATGACACTGTGTGCTGGTTTAATTACAGGGAGGGAGAATTTATGAAGCCACCAGAATTTTTCTAACCCCAGAGGGAAACTCTAAATGATTCACTTGGCGTGAAGAACAGGTATTTTTCACTGCACCAAGATGACTGGTCTCTGAATGAGATGGCTTTCAGCCGTAGATACTTTAAATCTTCATCTCGAAATCCAACCTCGAAACCTTGTGCAGCTTGTCCAAACTGTGCTGAAATACAATTTAAACTGTCTTGAAGTAAATGTTGGTTGTCTCACTTATCAAATGGCAATTTTTCTACAATAAACTTATTTTGAAATAAAAAACTACGTAAATTATTAAATTAATTTGTAATTTCTACATTGATACTGAAGAGATCAAAACTATGAAATAGCATGTGGAATTATGTAATAAACAAAAAAGTGTTAAACTAAGCAAAATATGTTTTGTATTTTAGATTCTTCAAAGTAGCCACCTCTTGCCTTGATGTCAGCTTTGCACACTACTGGCATTATTTTAATCAGCTTCATGGGCTAGTGACCTGTAATGGTTTTCATTTAACAAGTGCGCCTTGTCAAACGTCAACTAGTGGAATTTCTTGCTTTTGCATTTGAGAGTATCAGTTGTGTTGTGCTGAGATAGCACTGATATACAGTAAATAGCCCTATATTGACTACTGGAGTAATCTATATTATGGTGAGAACTGCTTAATTACATAAAAAGAAACAACAGTCCACCATTACTCTAAGGCCACAAAGGCCAGTCAATCCAGAAAATTTCAAGAACTTTGAATGTATCTTTGAGTGCAGTCACAAAAATCATCAAAATGCTATGATGAAACTGGCTCTCACGAGGACCGCCCGACGAAAGGGAGGCCAAGAGTTACCTCTGCTGCAGAGGAATAGATCATTACAGTTACCAGCCTCAGAAATCGCCAATTAACGGCACCTCAAATTAGAGCCCACATAAATGCTTCACAGAGTTCAAACAGCAGACACATTTCCATATTGGCTGTTGGGAGGAGACTGTGTGAATCAGGCCTTCATGGTTGAAAGAAACCGCTACTGAGGGAGACCAAAATAATGGCCCAAAACACACTTCTATGTGAGGGCTATCTGACCAAGAAGGAGAGCGATGGAGTGCTGCCTCAGATGAACTGGCCATCAAATCACCCAACCTAAACCCAAATCAGATGGTTTGTGATTAGTTGGACTGGAGAGTGAAGGAAAAGCAGCCAACAAGTGCCAAAGATATATGGGAACTCCTTCAAGACTGATGAAAAAGCATTCCAGCTGACTACTCCGTGAAGCCAGCTGAGAGAACGCCAACATTGTGCAAAGCGGCCATCAAAAAGCCAAAAGTGACTTATATATATTGTTTTGTTTAAAACACTAAAAGAGAAGGTGTATCCAAACTTTTAACTGGTATTCTATATATATATATACAAATTTATTTTTCCATATCACATTCATTCAATTCAGAAATCAAGTTTTTTGTAATCTTTGCGCTAACATTTTTTTTTTTAACATTTGTGAACACTGTGTGTGCTTGTGTGTGTTTGTGCACAGGGGGCAAGAACACCACCTTTCTGGTGTGCTCCCTTATGAGTTTGTGGAACTAAAATAAGTCACACTTCTGACATCCCTCACTCCGAGAGAGAGACAGAGAGAGAGAAATATTGTCCTTGTGTTCGTCTCTGGCTAATTTGTGGTATGCTGTGCCGGTGTGGCCGCCAGGAAGCGCAAAATCCCACCAATGCCTTTGAACACTACCATAACTGAAAGCCACAACAGGTACAATACTTTCAGACGTCACTGTCATGTTTCCTCTTCTTGCTGTGTGGGACAGAGTGCTTGCATGCGCTTGAACTAAATTGAACTCTTATGCAATTCTATATTCACATCTTTTATAAAGATTAATGTTATAGTTTAATTGCCGTTGTATTTTTTTTAAGGTTAGGTGCTTCGTGACCATGCCATGACCATTTTTTCTGACCCCAGGATGCTGTAAGTTGGAACGCTGAAAAGGCTGAGTGCAGACTGTGTGTCTGCTTATGAAACCAACATCTTTGTCGAGGAGCCGATGACAAATTTTCATCATTTTAATAGGAAGATTTTACTACCTGGAAAGTGTTTATCCAGCACATAAAACAAGCCTACACACATGCTTAAACACATAACTCAGGGCACCAGGGCTATTCCTTCAAGCTCTCAGAAAACCCACAACCCCAGCTATACCCACCCAGCCTCTTCTCTGGTCTTATTTTAGACCTAACTGTGGTCTCAGTGGTGTTATAAAAACACACAAGACAATAGCAAAAGTATATATAATAAATGGTGTGCTCCAAGAAAATCTTTAGTGAAAGTGATGTGGTAAATGATTATATAACAGTGGAGGTGTGTCTACCTGTAGTTGGCTTGAGCAGCGTCCAGGGGGCTCGGGGGGGATCCTGATCTCATCAGGTGACATGTTCCTCACCTTCTCCGAGAATAGAGCTGGCAAGACAGAAACATAAACATAAGCCCTTATGTGTTTTCACTTGAGCGGCTTTCCCTCTCTGCCATGTCTTGCAAGTCTTTACCTGCCGCATTAGGATTAACTAAGAAACCATTGTTATACAAACACAGGTAAGCCACAGATGTTTCAGTGTTTGAATGAACAAATGACAAAAAAAAAAGAAGGGAGATGGGATATGGATATGCACTGGAGAAGCACCTCAGTTAATGAAACAAAGGTTCACTGGTAAGAAAACTGCTGGTGAATTCCTGAGCATCCTGTTGTTCATCACAGTCGTACATGTATGCCAGTGGTTTTATAGAGTAGTGTGGTATGAGGAGTGCACGTCCCGGGCAGGGAGTGGCTGTTGTTGGGGCTTGTAAGGAGAAGGGAGGCTCCTCTTCCCTCCCTTTGGACTCGCCCCTTGTTTTGCTCTCTCTGCTCAACTTGTGTCTCTCTGCTTTCTCTGACTGCAGGCCAGGCATTCCTTCAGTGTCACACTTATCCTAATCAGACAGATAGTTTTTACAGTCATTCAGCACCATCAATCATGCTCTGAATATGTGCTGCAAACTGTGAGCACTGTATGTGTGTGTGTGTGTGTATATGCATGCGAATGCAGGAGCTTGTCCCTTCAGACATTCTGTACAGACTGTCGACAAGTAGAAACTTGACTGGACATGAGAAGATAATTTTCTGAAGTGCTGTCTTTTGGCTTAATCTCGTTGAACACTTGCAAACATAAAGGGAAAATTCCACACGCATAAAACTCTTGTACTGTTGAGTACAGGATATCTGTGATGTGAAGTATCCAGGAGACTTTAATGTTTTTAGTGCTTTGCTCTTGACCTACATCATCCACTTTCACTTGAGGTTATGATTTTCAACATTTCAATGTCTTTCAATAAATCCGACTTAGTATGGGTATCAAAATTCAATTAGAGAGCCTGATCAATGGCATATTTTTAAGGCAGACAGATATTAGTCATTGAGAACTGAGAATTTTCAAACTTTACATGAACAAATATTTTAATAAGGATAAATTTGTCTTTTTAACCTCTACTCGATACCTTTTTGTCACATACTGAAAACGTGCATGCCATCCCTATAACATTGCTGGTCCACAGTGAAGCATTTCCAGCCTGTGGGACTATGCCAGAGCTGAAGTGTTTGTGTGCAGACGGGACGCCGTCGTATACTCAGCATTCTTTCCAGCAGTCCCTCCCTTCACTGTCTTCACCGTTTTCCTTGGTCTGCTGATCATGTGGGACCACAGATCCACACGGATGGACACGGGCCTGCAACCGTGATCTCTCTTGTCTCTGAAGTTCAGAGCAGAGCAGCACCTCCCCCTATTAGCTACAAAAAGTCTGCTACAAAAGTGAGCAAGATCACAGGAAGACAAATGATTCCATGTATGTAACTAGTTTGTACACCCCATATTTCAAAAGAGAGAAAATACTGTAGCCTCCAACAATAAAAAAAACCTGACAAGGCAAGTCGGATGCGTCACAGGTATTAGGTGGCAGCTTGGTATTTCATTTAACCCTCTCTCTCACACACACACATACACTGTCATAGACAATTACACATTGTAGGTGCAACAGAAGTTTAGCATTTTGGGAGCCTGCTAATCCACTCCAGACAACGGGAGATTTAGCTGATCATTCTGTAGCATTGTTGAACAAACTCTGATTTAAACACAAAAATAGACTCTGTAGCCTCCACAGTAGCAAAGGAACTGTGAATAAATCATAGTCTGTGTAATAAATATCCCTGTTTATAATTCGGATCAGTGTGAGAAGAATACTCCCATAACAGCAGCACTGTCAGAAAGGACATGAAGACATAGTAATAAACAGACAGAGAAAAGATTATAGTCTGCATCAAAATTCCCATCTGTCCTCCCGAAAAACAGACAGAAAGTCACAATCTGTGCCCTGAGGGTCTTTTCTGGACAGACAGACAATGTCTGTCCCTTCAGTGAACAGACAAAGAGCTGTCTTCAGCCTGCTGACGCGAGGCCTTTTGCCAGATGAACTGTGACATTTACTGACAGACAAGACAGAGGAGCCGAGTCCCGCTGCAGTAATGTCAAATGCCTGGGCCCGAGCTATGAGTCACACAAACTGATGGTGGCCGTTTTGAAAACTAAAAATTGCTCTGGTGCATTTCTCTTTCCTTTGCAACTTCTTTTTGTGGCCGCAACAAACCAGAGCAGCGGAAGTGGGGATGATGGAGAAAGCAAATGTGTGGGTAGAAGCCACTAAGTTCACTGAGCTACTGCTGTCCCTCCCATGGAGCATGTTGGAGCGAGTCCAAAGCAAGGCTTCTTACTTTAGGACACATTTAGATACACAATGGCAGCAAGCAAGGATGCCAAAAAGTGTGAAAATTTGACTTTCATTCAGTTTGAGAACAAACAATGTAATAAAAAACAAAATAAAATAATCTCCCACTTGGATTCACTGAGACATTCCTCACAATAATTTATCTTTCCAGCAGCCATATTATTTTAATTAGAATCATTTCTACACCCCCATTGCAAAACAAAAGTATCGTTTTCCAAGTGTTGTTTTGCAGTCAGATGATGATGGAGTGCGACATTGCATAATTTGTGCCATCAGCTGCATCTAGCTATGAGCCCGTATAAACAAACAGCAGCGGGGGAACGATGCCAGAAGTGAATGGTCTAACAGACCCGTGTGAGAATCACCGCTCCCTGTATCACTCATATCCTGTCTGATCTGATGCTCACTCACACACCTGTACAGGTCAGCTCACGAACCACTGTCGGCTCCCTGGGTTAGACCTTCATAAAACCATCTGTCACTCACTGGACAAAGAGGCTTTGATAAGTCCCCTGAGTCTGGTTAGTGATTCATACATTTACTGTACCAACACCCAAGCAACACAATAAAAAGTAAAAGTCTGACTGTAAACGGTGTCTTACGATATATTTGTTTTATTATACATATATCCAGACAAGGGTTTTATGGTTCTTGCTGTCATCAAAGACTAAATCCTTTTGACCTCCCAAAGCTACTTTGCCACTTCCTAAACACAATCACAAATACATAATTTTTATTTGTAAAAAAAAAAATGTGGCCGGCAGTAGTGACAGCGTTTTCTACAGGTCTGAGGGTGCTGACTAAATCTTCACAAAAAAGGACTATACAGCCTCCTGCAATCTGCTGTCACAACAATACAGTACCTTGACAGTTAACTGGCACTTAAAACCTCCTGATAGCCAGTAAATAGATACAATAACCTTTTATAAGTTTTTTTTTTTTTTTTTTTTAGAACTTTCAATCCCTTCTACGACCTTTGAGGAAAGCATTTTCCTGGTCTGCAGAAACCCCACAATACACATTTAGCGGCCTAATGTCAGCAAGAAGTTAAATGTGGGATTGACTCAAAATAAAATACAGTGCCAAAATTCATTTAAATGAAAGCTCACTAATATCTTCTTAATAATCTTTGGACAACAATGAAGCTCTATATCACAGATGTAGATAATTAGTCAGGGTTTGGATACACACAATACTTGTTAGTAGGATTAATTCATTGTTAGTTTTGGTCTTTTTGTGGGATTAGTTGGCATCAAGTGCCAACCATGAGAATTGGTCAGTATAAATGTGAATGCATAAGTGTATTTGTACTCACCAACAAGCTCATTGGGGTCCTTTCCTTCTGCTTCTGAGATCTGTAAACAAAAGAAGAGGGACGAGAGGGGAGGAAGAGAGAAAAAGAGAGATACATGGGATATTTAGGTCTCCTCTGGACAGGAGAATCTAATCATCAACTCTTGGTGTAGGGAAACAGCACCAGTTGTGGATATTAATAAACCAATTAATAAACCATGTTCCCAGCTCGGATATAGTTAATTACAGTGGATTACTAGTGTGCTGGACAGGTAGACTGGCAGTTGTTACAGACGTGGAGCTGAAAAAAAGCTCATGCCACTGGTATCTGAAACTTACAAATCAAACAGGTGCTAATACTACAGACTATACAGAATAGAATTTGACAGGAGAATAGATTCTAAGAAGCAAAAGAAACCAGAGTAATAAATCTAGGCAGTTTCCAGTGAATGCTTGAGCTTTGCAAGAGGAGGAGTCTTGTAGAGCCTCTAAAATATGCCGCCTGTTGTGCCAGCACTGTGGACATAACACAGGTTCAGCACAAAGGAACAGTGCTGTTATTCACAGGCGTCATGTCGTCCCCTAGCAACTGCGCGGGCACATCAAAGCATTGTCCTGAAGTTGGCCAAATCACAAGGAGAAGGAGGAGGACTGGACAGAAAGACATGGAAGCACAGCAGAGCCCGCTGGCAGAAATCCAAACCAAAAAAATAAATAAATGGTACCTGCTGTTTGAGACAGAACAAATAAAATACCTTTCACTGGTGAACATCTGAAGTGCCTTCAAGATTTTTTCTGAATAAAGAATCGTAATTTAGTTCAGTTCTAGTTCAAGCTGCCTGTCTGCAATATTTAAACCAAAAGCATTGTGTTAAATGCATCAACAACACAGGTGATGAGAGCACAAGCGTTACAGGGATCAGCTAGCTTCGCTGAAAACTGCTGATTTTCATCAGAATGTGTTAGTGGCGATGGCAGTGACAATCAATGCATGGGGAAAAATTATAACATTTAGCTATTATTCTGAATGCATAATTGTTATTATCAAAATGTCAAAAACATCAATCGAAATGGAGACCTCAATTTGAGAAAAACCTTTCAAAGTGTTCATTTGGAGCATGACAAGTAATATGATGATGAAACAATTGCATACTGCTTTTAAGACACACTCCTGCTTCAGTTTTGATTGATTTGTCTCATGAATACCCCAAATGCTAACATTTCCACACCATCATGCTGATGTTTAGCAGGTGTAATGTTTACAAGGTTCAACACCATAATTTTTCCTGTTGGGATGCTAGCAATTACCACCGAAAACCTAGGGTAAAAAAATGAAGCCGATGTCATTTATTAGTCAGTTATTTGGACATAAACCAAATTAAAGTTGCTGCCCCACTATATTAAAAAGACAAACACTTCACAACGACCTGGTAGGCAGAGCCCTGAGATCACACCACTGTCTGCAATCCAGCAGACAATTCTATCAACATCAATGTTTAACAAAATCTAAGCCACTCAAAATCTTGCAACACCCCATAAACAATATATATCTAACCAACACTCGGTTTGCTATGGCAATATTTCAACCTCCTTTCAATTTCAATTTCCTAAGTACTTAATCACATCTGGCTAAATAAGGCCCAATCACTGTGCGGTGACCTTCTTATCTCCAGTTCCCTAGAAGTCTATCAAAAAAACTACCATTAACAGTCAATAGATAAGATAACTGCAAGGAATAACAATAAAGTGATAGGGCAGAGTGAGAGCCAACACAAACATTCTCTCTCATTTCATCAATTATATATCTGAAATGGAACCAAACACTTAACATAAGGATAAACATCAGTCTTATGCATGATAGTCGAACCCTCAGGGCTCAATAAGAATCTAGTCAAGTAATTATTGAACATCATCTTACAAAGTAAAAACAGTTTCCATGACTTCCCTGGAAATCTTTCTCATCCATGGGGATAATTCTCCACACGTCGACGCACGCATTATTGAGAAATCACATCATGACGCACATTATTAAAATTGCCATATCACGAAATTCGCTTCCTGTGCTGTTATCGCTGCTTCATGACAACATATTAAAGAGACGAAACTTCAAAAACAATATCTTATCATGTTATGATCAGTCAAAGACAGTTTGTAAAACAAAGCCTCAGACAGAGCAAGACATCCTCCAATTTGTATTGTTCCTGCTTGTTAGGTTTGTAACTCACTTTCACCTTACTGACCTGAACCAAACAGCGCAGCAGGAAGCTGGCATGCTGTCACGCTCACATAGCTTTGAAACACATACACACAGGGTGGGGTTAGTGTGATGTGCAGGTCCAAACAGTGTGCTCTGAAAGGCAACACTGTTTGAGCGCTTCATTTCAGATTCGAGACTCACATTAAGATGCATCAGTCAAGCAACTTGGAACATACTTTAAGTTCAAGTCAGTGACCTGATCTGACCTATACAAAGTGCCTCAGATGTTATTATGAACATTCATGTGACACACATAGACCCACAGCACCATCTAGTGAACATGCTCTTCCAAAGCATATGGTGGCAGCTTAAAAAGTGCCATCCCTTTTGGTTAGTCACAAAACACACGAGAAAATAATCAGGCTTGATCCTTTTCCACATCCAATCCATCCCACACCACGTAGGTGTTCAAATACCTCAATATCATCTGCGTCCCTCCCCTCGTCAGATTCGTCCATTTCCTATAAAAACAAAAATGCAGAAGGTTAACACCATAAGGATCAAAAGGAGATTAGACAAGGAGAGAGGGGGGCAAGCAGCAGTACAGACCAGATGACAAGCAGCATCCAGCGAAAGACTGAAAAACTGTTCCACCCTTTTGATGTTTCACACTAGTTCTAGTACTACAAAGTCTTTGTTAAGGGAACATTCGAAAACATTTCAGGAAACGTGTTTGACGTCTTAAAGTCCATTCACAAAGGTATAACATTTAATTGTTCAAACGTAACTTAAAATGTGTATTGGATCAGTTTTACATGTAAAGGTCAGTTTATTCATTATGAAGAGTAAAACTCAGTCTGTAACTCAAAACAGTTATATTATTTATTTCCTTTTTTGGAAAGTAGAGGCAGAAAAGAAACATTGGAGAAAGAGGGGTATTATATGCAACAAAAGGTCACAGGCTGGTAGTGAACAGGCAAAATGTAGGCAGCCACTCAGTATGCACTGCTCCCAGTGAAATTTTTCATGTCTAAAATAATAATCCTGATGATCATCAGGGTCACATTTAAGAAAGTGCAATACTAAATCGCTCCTTTAATTAAAGCTTTGGGACATTTCATTTACATCCAACACTATACAAGATTATTTTCAAAATGCTTTGTACATCATGGTAAAAGTTGACCCTATTTCACTTTCATGGAAACCAATAAAACAGTGCTATAATAAGTATTTCCTTTGTGTAAAATTTATAATGTCTAATTGTTGTTGACACTGTGTCAGAGGTGCATTGATCTAATTGCACTGTTTTTGAAGAAGTAGTTATATTTTTGTATCCGATGCTGTTTATAGACATACATACATATATATATATACATATACATACATATATATATATATGTATATATATATACATACACACACACACACACACACACACACATATATATATAAATAACGACGTGGACAAAATATAAAGATATCTATCTAGATAAATAGGTGTACGGTGTGCAAAATGAATGCAACAGAAATTATAATTTTAAAAAGTTAAAAAAAAAAGATGTATGCACTGTGCCAGACAATATGGAAAATATATTTAGAAATGTTTGGTTTCACTTTTTAATGATTGGCCATTAGACTGTAGCAAACAATTATTTTCTTTATCTATGAATCAGTAATTAATCGTTGGGTCCACAATACATACTCTCTTAAATCCCAAGGTGACATTCTCAATATGGCACGCACTACGCAAATGTAACTGCATTTTCTATGAAGCTACATGCTGTAGGAGCATTATTAGCAGGATTTCTACAGTTGTTGTTTTGTCGAATTGTATTTTCACTTAAGGCTTTTTGGACGGTGCAGGTTTTATTCTCCTGTGAAAAATAAATTTGACTATTTATTTGATAGATGAATACTGTATTACAGTAATAATAATAAAGTAATAATATATCAATATATCATTTTACACATAATAGTGCAGTCCTGTTTAAATGTAATCAAAGACTATCACTATTAAGACTATCTTGAACAAATTGTAAATCTAAACTGGTTCTCTTTCAAAAGACTTTGCAGGACTAGAACTAATAGTGTTCTATGTCAAAGGAGGTGAGGTGCCAAGATCCCTATCACCTTCCACCAGTACAAACATGTACATGTACACACATATCACGTATGATCTCGAATACAACGCAGCTATTTCCACCACCAAAAAAGCATTGGTGCAATCCTATGTGCTTCCTCATTCCCCTCAGAGCTCAGTGAAGACTCAGAGTGTCACTTTAAATCCCATCATGAACATATCAAAAAGCACCACATTCTCTAGCACCACACCCACTGCGCACTGTCACTTAAAACATGTAACCAAATGTCAATCGATTGCAACTGAATGGTCAGGAGCAACACTTAGAGTAGGGTTGGTCCTCACAGCAAGAAACACGTGTTGTTAAAAATTCAGAACTCCAATACTGACCGAGTTGCTCTCTCCGCTGTCTTCATCTCCAGACCCCTTGTCATCTGTGACCTCAGTTCGGTTCAGGTCCTCGTTATCATAGTCGTACACCAGACCTCCTCCATGGACCTCTAGTGATGGATAGGATGAAACAGAGGGGGACAGAGACAACACACAGAAAAGCAGATGTCAGATAACTAGAAGAGGTAAACAGCATCACTGGCAGCTGCCATTGAAAGAAGAGGGAAAGAAAGTCTTTGTTCTTCATCAGCTTCACTGCATGACAGTCCCACTAGCAGTGCATCAGGGCTACAGGAAGGCACCACAAAGACATACTCAGTTAAAAAAAAATCTATATATCCATTATGTGAGAAAAAACAATAACAAGACCAAAACAAAACCAAAAAGACTCTATTTAAATAACTGTATGTGCCTGAACTGTGTACGTTCCCGTTTTTTGTTTTTTTTAAAAGTATTTTGGACTTTTTCTGTAAACTAGCTTTGTTAGCTACAAGCTAACATTAGTTACCAGACGGAAACCCAGGGATCAGCTCAACGCACAACAATAAACAGCGTTTTTTAGCAACTATACTTAGAACCAACGGAATAATTAAATGTGTTATCATATACCTGTCTCTTCTATTTCGGGGTCAGAGTCGGGCTCTGAATCATCTCCATAGTCTGCCAAAGAGGAGAGAAGAGCACTCTTCTTACCGCTCGCCATTGCTGTAAGTGTCGCATAAACGCCTGGTCGCGGAGTAATAACGTCACTGAAATGGTATCACGTACCACCGCGTGTGGCACTGGGAGATGTAGTCATTTGTGTTGACCTGGTGATGCTGAAGGCCTACAGACTTAGAAGGAGCAGGGTTAAGCTTGACACATAATTATTTTTTAATTTGAACATGTTTTCCATTTTAGACCATATTTTGCCACTATACAGCCAAACAGTACAAATATGCAAGCAACAAAAGAAAAGCTTTGTCTCTCATCATCAAAAAGAATTAAGAAGAGAAAAAAACCCAAAACATTAATCTCATTAAACAGTCAAATTATTAAGTCATTATTAATTAACAAGTACCCACAGCTTACATATTTTATGAAACTTTGCATTCTTTTGGTCTTTTTTTAACATCCTGCTGCTGTTGTTGCATTTGAAAAATAAACCTCTAAATTTAAAAGACAATCACATACATTTAAAGACTGAACCAGCCTCCGCTTCTGCTGCACCTTAGTCCTCCAAATGTTATGAAAACACATGTGATGTGCATTTTTAAAAATAAATCACAATTAGGCACTGATTTGATTACTCTATTTTAATGTGAAGCAGGCAAAACACAGTCATCGCCAGGGCTGCCTGCAACATCAGTGACTTACATGGTTTTTCATGAAGTACCTTTATTATGTTGGCAATTTAAAAAAAAAATAGCATACATTTTCGGTTGTGAATGATTGAGTATTTAAAAATCATATTAAGTACTAATAGTCAATGAGTGAAGTTGTTTGTTGTGGTGTCACCCAGCACAAATACGGAAATGGAAAACAGCAAAGAAACATCCAACATTACAAAAGCTGTGATATACAGCACAGCAGTGAAAAATCCAGCATATAATTTCCACAACATACCAAAAATGTTCCAAAAGGTGGACAGCTAAATGTAGACAAATTCTCCACCACGTCAACATTCATTTTACATTACACATATGAGTCAGTTCCCTTCACGTGTCTAAATCACCCCATCCTTCTTCTTCTTCATCCTCTGCTTCTGTCCTTTTGGGCCACAGCAGCATCCATACAGCAGAGCAAAGATGACCAGTGACAGAGTTGTCAGCACGAATAGTCCTATGACAGCAAGGCCACCCACGGCCCATGGCTCCTCATGCAGTCGAAATAGGAACCATTCCACCCAGTCCTCAGGTGATCCTGTGGGTTTCAGCTGCTCTGACATACTGCAAAGAGAGAGATGAACCAGATAGAAGCTCGAATAGAGAAATAATGTTGATAATGAAAAGATGAGATAATAATAGTGGACACCATTAGTTGGCACTAATAATGTTTTATAGAACCTGTGGAGCCACATTATCTGTTCATGATAAAATGTCTGAAACAGCTATAAAACATTTCAAAAACTAACATGTTTTATCAGCAGGCTCAATGGAAACCTGCTGATGTTAAAATCTATTGTCACACATTCCTGTTCAAAACACTCACCTCTCCACGGCCATGTCCCGCTAAATGATCCTCTCACGGCTCAGTGACTCCCAACACTCTGTGGATATGTTCTAGTGTGTGACAACAGATGGTTTCATCCACTCGCAGTCCTGGAACTATTTGACACCAGACCAAACATTACAGTTGACAGTTTGTACTCAGAGGACGTTTTCTCCAGTAGCTCCTGTTCTGTTTTCCAGGTGACACTTTCGATTGCTCTGTGTGGGCGGGGCAATGTAAAAGCAACTGTTCCTGGTTAATGTTTACTCAAAATACTGACTGGTGGAGGCAGAGCGGAGACCTCACGATAAGGTATGTAAACAGCACTGCAGCGTTTTACTTTTGTCATTTAAAATGCACAGTACATGCAGTTACTGAAATACAGTTATTCATTAATTAGATGGGGATCATATCACACTTTGACAGATGATTAAATCTTTACATTTAACTCTTTATCTTATGAAAAGAAACAAGTCAATATATTTCCTTTTCATACTTAACATTTATTATATTTTAAGTTACATCTACAAATATTGCATTGCCTCTGTACAAAAGACAAAAAAAACCTTCTATGGTACAGTATAACAAGAATATATATTTCTAACTGTATCTCAAACAATGAACAGCTCATATTTTTTATTGGCACAAATTGCAAAAAAAAAAACCCAAGAAATTTTCTTCACTGGACCAGCAGAGGGTGCTCTGTCTTCTCACACCACAACTGCAAACACTGAACTACAAATACTCTAAAGATACACAAGTCGGAATGTCTGTGCAGTTTTCATGTTGTTTCTCACATTCCTGATGAATATCAACAGGATACCAAACTAGTTAATTTGTAATAAGGGAGCCACTGTGACATTCAAACACAAATCAGCTTTCTTACTGTATCTTTTCAACCATCGCTCCATTGTAAGGTTTTTGTTGTTGAAAAAGGCTGGCACACAGTGTTTCATTGTCCTGGTCTGTAATGAATCTTGATGATGTGTGCCACTCTGCTGATTTATGGATTCCAGTGGCATGGCTGTCTGGATGTGGATCCAGTCTTTATCCCAGTGCTGGAAATATCAAGGAATATGTCTCCATCCTTCCCATCATGAATTTCTTTTGATTATTTCCTAAAATCAACAACCCTGAAAAGGAGGAAGTTCCCATTTAATTGCAAATAAAGGTGATGTATCATGTGGGTTATGATGTAGAGGAAGGATGGGTTTAGTGGAGTGTGTTCTCTGTCCGAGCTTCAGACAGGCTGTAGAGACTGCACTCTGTAGGCCTGGTATTTTGCTTTTCCACAGCAGCAGCAGTGGACACAGGACAGCACGATCAAGAAGAGAAACGTGGCTGAAAGGAGAGACAGGAGGGATGGACAGAAAACACAGGGTGGGGGTAGAACATTGGTTAGGACATGCTGGGGGGAGACTTTTGTATCATATTGAAATTTGCATTTAGGTATGATTGTATATGAACCATGGGCCAACTGACTACGTGTAATGTGAAAAGGGTCACCCTCAGCTCTGTGAACTGTTTCAGCCTCTTTCATCTCATTGTTTTGGTTTTCTCTCACAAGTTTATGGTTTCTTGCGGAACAGCTCTGATAAACCACCTGTACTCTACTTCTCCAATTCCAAATGGCACGGAGTTAGCAAGCTGCTAGTTAACACAGTGGTGCATTTAGCAGCTAAAGAGACAGAAATTTGCCTCAGGAGTTTGTGGAGACCAAACCAGAGCAAAAAGGAGAATAAATAATGGACCTATGTCCTGTTTATACCTCACTTCAGGAATTCTCTCTTTACTTTAGATGACTGAAATACAATTGAATGCATGAGTCTTATACTGTCACTAACAAATAAAAACTCACCAACAAACAGGATGAGCACAAAGAAGGCTCCCTGCTCCAGCGAGGTGGCTTGTGGGAGACCCTGCAGTTTGGTCCAAACCTTGTTAAGAATATCCAGCACCTCATCTTTCACCTCCATGTTGGTGTTCAGGTGCAGTCCCACAAGGAGATTTGACTATAAGGTTTTGCTTTCAGAAAGGGAAACAGGCCTCACACTGCTGCACCTATAAAAAAAAAACCAAGATGATACAGTGAATGAATGTGAGGTTCACTGTCTTGTAGAAAGTCTATGTGAATGTAGAAATGAAGAAGTTATTTTCATCTCCAGCTCCACCCTTCATGACTGCAATTTTTTACTTCCACTCTGCAATTACTCCTCAAGCCTGGTAAGTGTATATGCCCTTTATCCCTAAATACTCTATGTGCTTTGTGAGCGCCCACTTATTATATATCAGCACCCCTAATTAGCCCCCTGATTAACTTCCTGTACACGTAGGTGTGTGTGGATACACCATGTACCATGTGTGTACATTGTGTGTGAACGTGGACAGAGTGTGACTCCTTGCTCCAGCCTGGGTACATTTGTATCCACAGACAGGAGGCACAGTCCTGCATGTTGAGTTTAATTATAAACAAGGCAGACTATTTCAGGCTTGGCATTTCAAGACTGAGGCC
Organism: Centropyge bicolor; assembly: GCA_037975185.1. Taxonomy (NCBI): domain Eukaryota; kingdom Metazoa; phylum Chordata; class Actinopteri; family Pomacanthidae; genus Centropyge; species Centropyge bicolor. The sequence goes on along the minus strand of JBBMOC010000024.1, from coordinate 5,451,439 downwards.
TGTCATCATCACTGGAGCAGCTGTGCGTGGGTGAGAGCCCACAGGCTGATACTAGGAGATCGGGACACAGGGCTGTGAAATGGTAACACGACAGGACACTGAAGACAACAAGTCATCAGAGATGGACATGTGTGACTGCATGATGAACTTGGGAACAAATTTGATTAATGAGTAAAGTTTTGTGACTAACAGAGAAGGATATGTGTTACTTATTATTGTATAACTCCAAACAAAATGTAACAAGCTATCAGTAGAAAACTTAATGGTCATAATAAGCTGTCCTCTCTACAATACATGCTATATTGTGCTATACTGTACTGCAACACAAAGGACAAGAGTAGTAATTATAGAAGTAGTGAACTTGAGAAAAGTGTTACAATACTTTATGTTGTACCTTTTTAGGTTGATTATTTTATACCAGAAAAACAATCACCATGGAACCTACATAACATCTAAATACTGCAGATAGTGCAGTCTGTTTTGGATAATGTTCAGAGTACACAAAAATGTATATGATAAAATTATCAATTATGAGTACCTACAAACAAAATATGTTCTTTTAGCTTTCTCCTTTGTTTCTTGCTGAACTAGTTTGTTTAAAGGTACTGCGGAGAATTTTCCAATAATCTTGTTATCAATGACACCAGTGGCCATTAGGTGAACTGCAGTCTGTCCACACTGAAATGCTGGAAAATAAATTACAATGTCATATGTCAATTATCATATGCAATGTTCCTATATATAATTTGTACCAGTGGCTGCATGAAAGTAACTAGCTTGCTGTTTGCAAATTAGTTTAACCGCTAGCAAAGCAAACAAAGGCAGTTGAATTTGTAGAGCTAGATGGATAACCTTAGCTTAGCTTAGGTTACAGTTGGTTAGTTAGTTGGCTGCCCAAGCAACCGTACACATTTACTTTGTACCAGTATATTATTTATTGTTGGGTAAAATAAACACCATATACTTAAGTCAGCATCTTAGATCACGTTGACTAACAAATATTTTGTTATGCTAGCCACCTAACATATCCACTCAGACAATATTTTGCTGGTGATAACATTAGCAAGCTAAAGTTAGCCAGCTAGCTGTAATTTAACTACACTGCATGGATCCACTGTTGGTTGATTTTTACAGAAATTAGTTCTCATGCTGTGATAGGCAACTGAGAAAGTCTAGGAATGTCTAATTTTTTAAAGTAACATTGCATTCTCTTCAAACATTAGCAACATAAAGTAATGAATATGTGTAAATTGCTTCAAATTTTAGCATATTGCACCTTTAAGAAAATCAAAATTATTCTGATTATTTACAATTTAGAGTTCATATGGATTGAATGTACCTCTGTCTATCTACTTTTACATTTTATGTTAAAATCAAAATAATAAAATAATGTGCAATTAAACAGATTTAAATATATGATTCGAAGGCAGCTTAAACGTGAACTGAGTCGAAATCTGCTACTAAACTAAACTAGCTAACGTTAGGTTTTAATATTTATTTTTTTCTCCCTCCATCCTGACTGGATTTAGCTGCTGCCTCACTTAGTTATTAGGACTCACAGACTAGCGTACCAGGATGTCGCTTGATCAAGATAGATGTTTTACAATCATAAATAACGGTGGGGGGAAAACGAAGAAAACTCACTTTTAGCTATCTTCAGGCTAGCTGTTGCTATCTCACTAGCTAAACCAGCCTTCACTTGATATAACGTCAATTAAGTTTAACTCTCTTCCTCACCAGACGCTAAGCAGGTATCACACGGCTGGACACTTGTCAACAAGATGCCATTTGTAAATAAACTAAAAATGTCAGTTCTTTTTTTCTATTTTTTTTTCTTAAGTAGCTTATTTAATTTTTTTCAACATCAGGAAATGTAACTTAACTTTTGTCACTATGCCTCAGAGTACCACGCGCTGGTGTTGCTAACTGAACAGTTAAATGCTATAGGCCTACTATATTATTCATAACACTGCTCTCTACTGTTATACTCTATACTATACTATACTATTGGTTACTTACTATTCTCCATTCTCAATGTATGAGCAGGAGAGTAACAATAACCTAAATCAATAAATGCAGATACATGACACTCAATAACATACATACATTGTGCAGTATATTAAGTAAATGCACTAAGTGACAAAGAGAAAAGAAACAAATTCTCGTAGAATAGGCTATCTAATAAAAGCATTACTAAACAAAAAATAAATGACTTTAGACCTTGAACTTGTTGATTATTGCAGGAAGTGTATGTGTGCCACCAGACAGACTGCTGCCTCACACTGACTGAAGAGGTTTTCATCTGTGTTGTGGTTGGTTTAGAGATAAAACAACAGTCTGCAGCTCTTACAGGAAGAACCAAATTTCCTGGCATCTCTAGTGTAGAAATACTGTGTATTCTTTGAATATACTTTTTTTTTTTTTTTTTTTTTTTTTTAACTCAGAAAACCCAGAAATCACTTCCCAATAATCCCTCAAACATGTGTTATTACAGCTCTATGTGCATATGTGTGACTTGCACATTTGTTCATGCTTGTGTGCATTCTTGTTTAGTTTGCTGGAAGCCTCTCCAGCTGACAGTGAAAATCTCAACCACCTGCCAGAGTTAGGCTGAAGAATGTCTGACCTCTGCTGCTGGCCCTCTCTGCTCTGCAGCCTCCTCCTGTCTTTGTCCTTCCCTGCACTCCTACATCATGTTCATATTAGGAAAAGACAGTCAAAGACCAAAACATGCTGGAGAAACTTTAATGTGATGAAGAAGACTATATTGTCTTTGAATTGAATATTGGAAGTGTAAATACGTTATGTCACTGTCACAAGCTTCTCTGGAGTTCAGTACACCCACTTGGCTGGTTTGGTATTTACTTGCAGGAACTGATTTTGTATGCAAACAAGTCTGTAAAAGGTCCTGAGCTCGATACTGACAAGTAACATATAAGAAGCACAGGAACAAGCTCTTACCTCTGCAGTGAATATGAGCAACTTCACGTGAAGTGCGTCACCGTTTCCACTTGTTAACTCTTCCACAAAAGGAGAAACACACTCAGCTGTACATAAAACCGTCCCCACGATGTTTCACAGACCTCTACTCCTTCTTGTTTTCCCCCTCCCCCTGCTCACTCCTCTCATTCGTTTTCCTAAAGTTGCTCTGTGGTGCCTGCTGGTCCTAGGCTCTTCATCTAATTAGCCTGCTCTGGTTCAGACTGTGAACATTTGGAGGTAATCTGACCCTCTCAGCAGATCATCTGGACTGTTCCTCCTGCAGTGTGTGTTCACTTTCCCTCACTTTGACTACCAACTCCTGTTCTCAGGAGTTTGTGTACCTCCTCCCTCTTCTCCTCCTCCTCTTTCACCCTCCCTCCCTCTCTCTCCTCCCAGCCTCTACCCCCTTCAGCCACTTCCAAAACTCGATGTGCTCACTGCTGCTTACGCTGTCTCCCACTCCCCCTCACCCTCTGTCCTGTCTGTACATCTGAACACCCATTCACTGTTTTTTTTCCTTCTCTCTCTCTCTTGGTTGCTGAAGACCAGCTGTGCCAGGGCCTCTTTTTTTGTCTTCAGTCTCCGTGGAGACGAGGCAGCTTCTAAAAGGAGCAAGGGGTGGTGTGTGTGTGTGTGTGAGTGCATCCATCTGGTGGCCCGCCAGCTGACTCCCATATTTCTCAAGAGCATGTATATGCAATGCATTGGCTGGTGATTCTCTCTTGTTTCGTTCATGTGCACATGTGAAGTTGTACAACAGACATTACTGACAAATCTATTGGAGGCAGATTTTCCCCCTGTGAGTTCCTCCTCCATCCATTGCAGAGGTGGGGTCTCGGAAAAGGTCTCATGTGGAATGAAAGAAAGAACAATGAGGCTGTTCCTTTCTCTTTGTTGTTGTATTTTTATTTTTTTTTAAAGTGGCCTGGCTGGTGTGTGTTTTGATGAAAGTCAATTGTCTACATGCATTAGAGGATATCTGGACTTTCCAAGCAAAGCCCATTCATCTCCAAATGGCCATTACTCATTTCCCAAAACTTTTCACAACACCGTGCAGAGTTCCTGAAATGGAAGTGTGTGAAAGTTGAAGCTGTTGAAAAATGACATTAAGCCCAAAGTTATGCATCATGATCAACATGATCATTCTTATAGTGTAGTGTATAGATAATTAGATATATAGCTGTGCCAGATGTGTTGGGAAACAGATCCAACAGATACAGCACAATATTATCTGGAGTTATGTTTCTAGAGACCAGACAAATATTTCTTCTAATATTCACTCTCCTCTGAGCACCACAACACTGATATGGTATAATCCTATAAAGTGGACATGACTACTGTGGTAGCAAACCGTTGCCTCTCTACACATCTAGCAGACATGGCTTAATATTAGTATTCATTTAGCATTCATCACATTGTCTCTTCTTCTTGCACTATTTGGTCGACACCAACTCTCGGGGGGAAATATCTGACTCTTAAGCTGCTAAATGCTCACTAACTTTTTATGTCTGCCATTTGATAGTGGTTACGTACAGTGGGTTTATCAGAGCAAAAGCTGCCTGCTGTGGCCTAAACAGCACCTTGAGAGCGATAGGTATGAACCAAAACAGTAAAATTGCAGGCTGGAAAACCAAAAACAAGAAGCTGAAAGACACTAAAGCGCTATGCAGACCTGATTGAATCTGAAGTTTGTTTGTCACAAACCTTCACATTACATGTTTGAATCATTGTTGTCATAAAAATAGCCTCTTTAAATCTATTCATCATGTGAGATTCTAAATGCTTTATTCGATGATTAATTGTAGTTCATCTCCTTTTGAAAGATCTTTTGTATGTTTGGTCATTAACATTAGTGAGAAGGGACAGTGGTTTATGAGTAAGCAGGGAGCCCAGTGTGCAACAATAGGCTGATTTGCATTGACCCCTGTGTGATGGGATGTGGGGAGGTCTTGTGAATGGAGGCCAGTTGAGACAGCCTCCATTCAGGCTTTGTTTTAGACAAACTAAGTGTGTAACATGATAGCACTTTAACCCTGTGACCCCTGACACAGAGTCGGACACAGACTGCACTCTTCACCCTTTAAGCCTTGTCTGTAGCCTTTTTAAGATAATTCACAGAAAATTGATTCATCCTCAAATCAAAGGACATTATGCCACATTATAAGGTCATGACCTCAATAAAGCCATGCTTTTAAATTATTTTGACTAAAACAATAAGTTCTTTTCTTAAATCTTTTCTAATGAAGGAACTGTATTACACATAAATTACATAATAATTTTTTAATAATGACTTTGCGGGAACTCCCCATTGTTACACGTCTGGATAACATTGTGAAACCTGTTTCTACTGAATGTCCACACCAGTTTATTTTAATTTTCCAAGAAACTAAGTGGAAACTGTAAATGCCATTCAATCAAATGAAGAAATTGATTGTAATTATCGAGATACTAGCTTCATGCCAGCATATCCATAATCCACGTTCTGCTTTCCCTTTTTTGATTTTGTTTATTTCACTTTTTAAGTCTTTGTGTTCTATATTGAGTGGGAAGATGGTAAAATAAAGGAAAGTCTGTTTTTGCCTCAGTGCCTTCTCTGTCTTCCACAATCTGACCTGGAACGATTCCATTATAACCTTACTGCTGTTTGTGTTATGGGTGTGAAGGGCCTGTGAATCATTTTATAGAACTGTCAAAATAATAAAGAAGAGATGGATTTATATACAATTAAACATCTGTATTGCAATGCATAGTTGTGGAGCATGAATATTTTGTGTGGATGTATGTAGTAGAGGGAGGAAAGGCCTGAGTGTGAGGAAGAGAAGTGCATCTTTTGTGCAAAATTCTGAGAAGTGTGTGTGTGTGTGTGTGTGTGTGTGTGTGTGAGAGAGAGAGAGAGAGAGAGAGCGAAAGAGAGAGAAGGAACTGAGGGTTAACAGCATGGTTGTGATAATAATAATCACATTTATATCATAGTTCTTTTTCCTGTGTTTGATACACTTATCCTTTACTAGAGGCTGATAATACATGTATGACGTGTAAACAACACACATTGCTTTCATCACAGAAAACATCCATTTGAGCCGCTATAGTGCTCCTTTTTCATCTGCTTTCAACTAAGACGAAGCTGTTCTGAATTCTGAGCAGACGTGTTTTTCCTCCAGCTTGTGTAACCAGAGTTAAGCAACGTAACCGTGCATGTGTGTTCATATGTACGGGTGTGGTTCAACATAATGATTCAACTATAGAGGACGATAACACTTCGAAAATGTCTGCCACTGGTGGCATATTACACATTGCGTTGCAAACAGTACAATAATCACTGAAGTCTTCACATCTATTCCTGCTGCATCATATGAATGTGCCATTCCAGTCATCACAACAACAGCTGGTATTGATAAGGAAACTGTTTCAGTATGTGTGTAACAAGTTATTCAACCAAAAATCCTCAGAGGGCATGGCTGGCTCACAGCAGTCATCCTCCGAGACACAGCAGACCGTCACACTGTCAAAAAGACTGCAGACAAATGGACATATAGGTGAATCATGTCAGTGGGTTTCAATTAAACTAACATATTAATGAAGCCATGATTAATGGTTAAATATAGAGTCACTACTATGTGCCATCAGTACAGATAAATTATATACGAACATCCTCATAATTTAGGACAACAAAAACGTTTCTACACGCTGATCTTCCTGTATTACCAGGCCTAATAACATGCCTTCATCCAAGTCCATTTAAATTAGTTGCAGGACTCACTAAAGAAGATTTCCTTTCTGAGAACTATGACACAGGAATGGCTTTCATTGGGTGCAATGCACTAAATCAGTGTTTTGTACTGCGGTAACATACAATGAAGAAGCATGCCAAAATAATGTGTCATTTATATTTATTTGATTTTCATTTACTTCAAATTTGATCCAGTGAGAGATCAGAATGTATGAGCAGTTAAATGCTCCCTTCACTTGCCTCCACTTCTCTCCAGCTTTAATATTACATTGAAAATTAATTTAAAAAATAATTATGTACTAAATCATATTTAACAATGATGGGATGAGGTGTACAAGGAGTAATGCATGGAAGGGTACAGGGAGTAATGCATGGAAGGGTTACAGGATTGTGGCATATATATAAAACTCGAGAACGCCCTCTAGTGGTGCAAATAACACAGAACACTGTTTTGTGCAGAAGTGACCACAGTCATTTTGCAGCAGTTACTTAAAGTTGAACTGCACAGTTCAGTCATCTTCCACGTAAGCCAACACCTACAACTACAAGTCTTTCCCAAAGCAGGGTCAAAGAAACAGAAAATAACATCTGTATACTATTTATATTGCACTGCAATCAATTTGGTTTTATTGTGTCTGTGAGACCCAGTATCAGAAACATAGACTGTGATCAGAAATTATGATGCTGTGAAAGTTGGTATAAAATATCTAATCAGATTTGCACTCCTGTTTACTCATTGTTTGATAAGACAGTTCCTGATTCAAATCAAATTCTACAATCAAATTGTATGGCCAATTTTTGTTAAATGACACAGGATTTTGTAGAACATGATTATCAGTATCAATTCAAAACTCATATTGTATTTACCTAACTATTAAAAGATGTCAAATCATACCCAGTCCTACATAAACTTTAAACAAAAATTAAGTGGACTACAATCATCAAGACAAGAGGAGACAAATTGAATGTGTTTTTCTATCTGTTGGAAGGTCCAAAAACAAGCATCAAAATTAGTCAATGTAACACAATGTAATTCAACAAAACAGACATTTGGATAATTCCCTAGTTTTTCTGATTTTCACAACTATAAAAAATGTCAAACATGCTATCATCAACACTCTTAGCTGACTGCTTCAGAACATACAGTATATGATCTTCAAGCGGGAACAAGGTTGCTTGTACACAAGATGGCAAAGATGGCCTTTAAGTGATAATGTTGTGATATTACGCATGCACACTCCCTACAGATGCACTCATGTAGACTGCATTCATAATTTATATAAAAATATAATGCACAATGAACTGATGTGCTGTGATTTTAAAAATTGCTTCCGCAGTAGCACATCCACCCATCCACCGCTACACAGCCCATCACCACCTTACATCCCAGGATCACTAAAACAAATGAATGTGTTATGCATCACCAGGCCCTGTATCTTTTATTCACTTTTTGACAGTGGTAGAAGAAGTACTCAGATCTTCTGCTTAAGTAAAAGTAAAAGATACTTTGTTACAAGTAAAAGTCATCAAATAAAAAAAATGACTTGAGTAAAAGAACAAGAGTGCTAGCATCAAAGTAAGCTTAAAGTACCAAAGGTAAAAGTACTCGATGTGCAGAATCATATATTTAAATATATTTCATCATAAATTGGTGAAGGTGGAGCTGATTTTAACTACTTTATACAACACAATCTATAATAATATATCACCATTTATTTATTATATTTTGTATTCATAATATTTTGTAAAATAACTAGTAGCATAATTTAAATAATTGCAGTATAATAAAAAGTACAATATGTGGCTCTGAAATGTAGTGGAATACAAGTATAAAGTAGAATAAAATGGAAATACGCAAGTAAAGTACAGGAACCTGAAAGTTGTACTTAAATACAGAACTTGAGTAAATGTGCTCAGTTACTTTCCAGAACTGCTTTGTGACATTGACTGTATCATCATCAGTCATCATCATCATCAGTAAGAGTCACTGGTGCTGCTAGAGTGCTAGCCCTCACTGGCTTCCCACTCATGAACACTGCCAGTTGTGTTAAAGGGGGTCGAGATCGAAGTGGTGCTGTAAGGAAATGAAGCTGGGTTTCTGGACAAGCTGCTGATTTGTTTTATCAACTACTCAAATTGAACAGTGTGCTTCATTTAATGCTTAAAGACACACATTTAGTTACACTAACTATACCTTCATTGTGAATTAAACAAAAACCTGTACAAATTTCTAATGTGCAGTATTCACAATTTCTTCAGGCCTTCCTTACATCTGGAATCCAAGTCAGATGTATGGCAAGATGTGATGTAGCGTTTATATGCTGTCTGAAATGTTTCCTTCGTGATATAGGATTTGACTAGCTTTTATCAGATGTGCTTTTACAACTATTTTTTTTAAACAAATTGGTCTAAATTAATCCTATCATGTCGTCTTTACAAGTACAAATCTAGAGGGCGCACTTGTCTGAAAGCTCTTCGAATTTGAAGAAAACGGCAACGTCTTGCATCTTCCGAGCAGCTCTTGAAGGCACCGTGAGTGTTTCGCTGATAACAGGAGAAAAGGAAACGCTGTTGTTGCAACATCTCTGCCACGTCTGTAGGATCCTCTGCAGCAGCAGGGGCAGCGGCGGCGGAGGCTCTGATCTCCGGGATGGGCGGTGGGGGGATGAGAGGTGGGAGTGACCGAGGGAAGGAGAAGAGGAAACACGTCGAGCCACAACACAACACTCCCCGACCGAAGAGAGCCTGCGAGCGGCTCCGGCTGTGAGGAGCCACCGCCGCCTCTGGAGGAGCTCTATTGTTCACACAGGGCGGCCGCTCTCTGCTGCTTTCTCCCGGGGATCATCCATGCTCAGCTCAGGGAGAATGGAGGAATTCGTGACCGAAGAGGAGGAGCCGTGGTACGACCAGCAGGACCTGGAGCAGGGTAAGAAAGCATCAGCATCCCCCCCGGTCCTCTGCAGGCGCCGGCCGGTCAGCTGGCCTCCGCCTAACAAAGGCTGCCTGTCAGCTCCTCCACAGACTCTGATGACATGCACAAGTCTGTCATCAGTGCCATCACTTAAACACTGGTTTGGCTTTTAAAGAGCAGAAAGCAGGCATGTTTGACAACAATGCATTGAAAGCATGCCAAGGAGGGCCTTGTGTGGCTGGAGGGAGTCAGCATCAGACAGAGCCTCAGTAACACTGGGATCAGGCTGTTGTTTTTTTGGAAGGTTTAAAATGACTAGATTCATCATATCCCATAAAAGAGAGGATGTAAAAAGCACATTTTGTGGATTCATTGATTAATCGATTGACAGATTAATGGCACTAGTTTTGACTATTGATTAGTTATCATTTATCAAGCCAGATGCAAAACACTTCCTGTTTTTTTTGTTTGTTTTTTTTAAATCTGCTTTATATGATTGTGCATTGAGTATCACTGACAAAACAAACAACTTCAAGATGACAATTTGTGATGGAGATTTTCCCCAGTACATTCATATGTATTTTAGGAGGCTCAGACTCTGTGCACTTTCATCATTTCAGGCTTAAGTAAAGCCTGAATACACAAGATAAGCAATATTACTAAAGCAGCATAAGATTCGAAAAAACAATACAATAATACAAACACAATAGTAATGTAGAATATATCACAATTTCTTAGATCCTAAGGTGACGCCAAAGCCCAAAGATATGAAATTTTATGTTAAGATGAGGAAAAGCAGCGAATTCACACATGACATCCACCCCCCCACATCCCCCAAAATACAGTTATGATGACAATAATCGATCCTTAAAATTAACTAATAATCCACTGCACAACTCAAGTGCAGGTAGTGATGACTGAATTAACTTAGCAAAGGAAGGAAGAATCTTGTGAAAACAAGCCAGCGGGAGGTTTCACTACTCATTCTTTGAATAATAACCTCATTCACAGCCAGCTAATTAACATCCATTTTTCCATTCAGGCCACCTGCTCTATACTGTATAACAGTATGAGTGAATTTACATGTATCTTGTCATTCGCAGTCTTAATATTTGAATAAATTTAAATGCTCTGACAGACTTAGGAACCAATGAACTGAGCAGGCACCAGCTCTTAAAAGGTCTCCAACTCTATTTCATTATTGATACAAAATGCTTTTCATCACATTTATGTAATGCCAGATGGTCTTGGTATCAGCCAATTTCCATATAGATGAGAACTGGCTTTTTATGTTCCTATTCAGAGGAGCTAATAACAGTCAGGAAATTTGGATGAGGTCACACTTTGCACACTGCTATATACTGAACATCTGCAAACACATTTATCAGCCAATTTACCACCAAATTTGACATGCATGGTCGGGTCCAGAATCTAAAAGTCTGGATTAAACAAAGAGAGAAAGCATGATATTTTGTAAAATCTGGGATCACTCTTAGGCTGATATTCATGGCTCCTGAATGCAGTTTTAAATTTTCATCACTGACAAAGACTCCTGGCTGTTCCCTGCACCACTTACTTCATTTCCTGTCTCTCCCCATCTCTCGATCACTTCTTCCCTAATTATAATGGTACATTTCCAGCGATGCATGCTGGGTGCTGATGCAGTGATTTTATTTGACATACATGCACACACAAGCATGCATGTACCTCATAGTCATGATGTAATGGCTTTATTAAACAACTACTTTCCAGTCACACAAATGGCCCTGAGGATAAAAATAGACTTTCAGCGCTCTTTATTTTGGGATTACTGAGGAGGAAAGAGCCAAAGAGAGACAGCAGCCGAGGGGACAGACATTCATCAAAGTCAAAATGGCTGGTGTAAAAACGAGCAGTGTCTTCAGGCGTGTGTCCGTGCACAGAGCTCTGTGTTTGATGGAGCAGAGAGGAAGTCAGACCTCTCAGAGCAGCTCTGTGCCTCAAAGTGCTGACTGCCTGAGCTCATCTCTTGTTGTGCGACATATCAGGATGCCTCGAATCATTTGGCGAGAGAGACACCGCCGTCTTTGTATTACAGTACCTTGTTGTCATGCACGCATCACTGGCAGGCCGGGCGGCCCGAGAGAAAGGCTCTTTTGCGAGTGCTAAAAAGATGTGATGGGAAACATGGAGGAATGAAAAGAGTACTACAGTACAGTACATTCTTTACTCAAACTAGTGTCGAGTTGAAACATTTGGCTGATTAATCTATTAGTTGATCCACAGAAAAATAACTATTTTGATTGTTGTTTAATTGTTTCAAGCAAAAAGTGTGAAACATTCTCTGGTTCCAATTTCTCATATAAGAGCATTTTGCTGTTCTTCTTGGGCTCAGGGATGTTGGATATTATGGGAATAATAAAAAAATAAGGGAAGCCTTACTAAGTAGAGAAGGTGGTGAAGGAAGCTGTTGCAACCTATTTTTGAAAACACATGAACTGCGAATGGAGCCAGTCTGTATAATGTGATGGCTTGGTGCTTATTGGTGGCACCACAGTTCCAAATATGAAGTGGCTAATATGAAGCCCACCACCTCCACTTGGTCAGGTCATCCCAGGACTGAGCTGCTGTCTCTTTGCGTTAGCTGCTGAGATGCTGCTACCTCAGCAGACCAGCCCATAGAAAATGGCTGATGCTGCCACAGAATCACAAAAGGCCCTCAGGAGTGCCACCTGCATCCTAAAAGACCTGGGTCTTACACTGTGCATTTGTATAGTCCTTTAAGTCTACTTTATTCTTCAGGTGAACACCCAGGTAATTTTAGGACTGCAGCATCTCAGTTTCCATTCCCTGGAGTTTGCGCCTGCAGAAGTCCTCCACCAGCTCTTTGCCCTGCATGCATGTGGAAGAGGTTGCACTGGCACCGTTCCACAAATCTCCTCGTTGGTTCTCTTGAGTTCTCTGTCACCTCTATCTGTGATGAGGCAGCGGATCGCAGAGTTGTCAGTGAACTTTTTCAGGCGATAGTAAGCTCAGTTGTTGCACTTACTTCCTGGCATCAGTGTGAGCTGCTGGTAGCCAGATTTTTATTACCTTTTTAAAGAGAGCCAAATTAGTGGCTGGTGATGGCAGCTGCATCTGTGCCATAAACACATGAGAGTTGTATCAGTCCTCTTTTACTATCACTAAGAGAGTCAATCAGCTTGTTTCCCCAAATGTGAAACTCTTCCTTCCAGCCATTAGAGACTGAGGCGTGGACATTTAGCAGATGTCAAACTTGGAAGGCAGAGTCCCCCTGTGGAATGTAAGAGATGCTGTGATGTAGTTACAGCTCACATTTCAACTCTTTAAAGCAGAGGAGCAGGAGGGGTGCCGACATGCAGTTCGGATGCGTCTTTGTTTGGGCCTGTTGTGTGTAGGCCGGAGCTCCTACTGGCCCAAATCCAAGTAGAAAATAGCGTGTTTCTACCAGCTGAGACTGGAGGCTTGTTCGCTTGACTTACATCTGATGAGAGGCTTCCTTGACTCTTCAAATGCTCCTGTCTCAACTAATTAAATGTTTATGCCACCCAAGCAGCCAGTATTACAGAGCAAAGGTCCCAGTGTAGACCATAAATTCTTGCTACTTCTCTTAAAACAGTTTTTGGACAGCAGCCTGCTATGGCCCCAAAAATAATTCACTTCTGGCCACTGAATGTTTCTAGAATCTTTTCTGTTCAGAAGTCACGTCTGCAACTCAGGAAAAGAAGAAAAGGAGAAGTCTTGTTTTCCACATTCCTGTGAATCTCATGGGTGATATGCACCTACCAAAACAGCCCTGCCTGTGGAAGACATCACCACATACAATAAAGGAATGAATGGGCCTGTCTTCATGTTCAAACGTCTACTAGTTTCTTTAAAAAGCACATGTTCAATAGCTGGTTGTGTTGAAAAGCTTTATAGATTTCAAGTTTTCCCTTATGCTTGCTGTGTGAAAAGCACACACAGACATACTCCCAGCTGGTTGTTTTTTTTCTGGAGCATGCAGGAAATGCATCTGTCATACATGATGTGATTAGGTCGGAGTTTCCGCCCTCAGTGGCTGCATCCTGTGTGGGTCAAGCCTCAGGTCGGTCTGGAGCAAACAGGCCGTTATCTGTGGCCAGTATTGACTTGCTAAGTTGTTTGCTGGAGCAGTGAGTTGCATCGATTGGCTCTCTTCCTCCTTCTCCTGTATTCTCTTGTCACTGAGGCCTTTGGGCTGTGCAGAGCTGACTTTCTCTCTCTGGCAGCCAGAGAGGAATCAGCATCTGAATGTGGACACTAACACAGTGTTTGGGTTATCTGGTTTCCTTGCTGTAGTTTGGTTTTAGATGTGTCAAATGGGCCCGAGGCTGGATGGGAAATTTCAGAGCTTATCAGAACCATATGGTCTACTTAATAAATTCTTACTTAATAATACCTTTTAGTTGATTTATAATGTTTCTGGATGGTCTGCAGTTTTGGGCAGCAAGTTTTGTTTATGTTAAAGAACTGAACGTGCGGCCACTAATAATGCGAACTACAGAATTCTTTCTCAGCTTATTCCAGTCAAATCACTTCCTATGTATCTGAGGATTTTTCACTGAAAAAATAGATAAAATTAGTAAAACAATTTTTCAAAAATACAAACTTTAATCTTGCATAATGCATGTTTTGGCCACATGTTTTGGCCACAACAAGCTGTGGACATGTAAATTTTACATTTAATTTTTCATTACCTTCACTAATGTAGCAAATGTGTTTGTAATGGTGTTTCTGGCCACAAGTTCAATATTCACTTATCAAAATCTGTCTCTTTTGCTGCTAAATGCTATTTGGTTTGGTGACAAAAAAAATTAATTTGTGACATCATCATATGACATCAGAGACAATGCTATTAATTATTGCCTTTGGGGCCTTTGTGGTAATGCAATAAAAGCCCATAGGCTGCCCATGCTTGTCACCAAAGATTTCAGTTCCAGGCTTTGAGATGTCGACTATTCCCACAGAGCCTTTTGTAGGTAACTCGTGCTGGCGGAGAATTACAGCTGCTTGTTTGGACTCCTCGCTCACTCCTGCATTGAAGAGGGATCCATTCAGTGGTACTTGGCGCCACTGATGCTTCGGGCCCCGCAGGAATTCATTAAGCTATCAGCACAGAGGGAAGTGTGAGAATTAGTCCATATGGAGCTGTTGGCAACTGCATGCTTAGCTTGCTACTCATTAGTCTAATTGAAGCAGGTGAGGACAGGAGTGCCAGGTAAAAGAGGAGCAAGGTTTCAAAACATACAGGGACTGAAACATAGAACCTGACTGACATGGGATTTTTTTAGGCTAATACCAATATTGAAATTAGAAAAAGTTGGATTAAAAAAATCTCATTAGAGTATTTTTCACTTTTAATATAAAAACTTATATACAAATATACACAAATACATATAAACAATATTTCTAAATTACCACAAGCCTTTGACATTTCTGTACTGTCAGTTTATGCATTAGGATATCAAGCACAGTTTCATTTCTAACAGGATCTATAAGCCTGTCATTAACTTTTAACTTTAACTTTTTTTTTTTTGTTTTTTTTTGCCAAAACCAAAACAGTAGTTGCAGGTCGTAAAACCAAAACAATAAGTTGAAAGACTCTAAAATGCTCCTCAGTGCTGAGGGGAACAGTTACACACAGTCATTCGATACATCAGCAAAGTTAGCAACATGTTAAAGTTGACAAGACAGACTTCTTCTCAGTGCACTGGGCTGGTGTGCAATATTTATTAATGAGAGTGGAATTATAGATGACCAGACAAGGGATGCAATGAACTATAATTTTTTAATACCAGTGTATTTAATCATTTGGTCAAAACCTTGTCAGCAAATAGTGATTAATGCCAGTAGCGGGTTCCAAGAGCCCCTGGGGATGTCTTCAAAATTGACTAAAACACAGTCCAAAATGTGAAGGCCTTCAATTTACAATGACCTAAAGCAAACACATTTAGAAAGATGGAATCAGGGAATGTTAGGCGTATTTATTTGATTTATGGCACTTTAGTAGTTATCAGAATAGTTTTTCTTAGTCAGCTATTTTTTTTAGCACACAATCACTAGGTAGGTATGTGGGTAGACTAATCCAAACTGGCTTTGTACTTGTGTCCCTGATCATCTTCAGTAAATCTATGTAAGCTACTGGCTGAGTGCATCAGCATTTCTCACTTTGCTCCATTCCAACATGGCACAGCTGTACTGATAAATGGTAAATGTTGCAGTGATACAGGTCAGGAGTTGGCATCCGTCCCGGTGATCACTATTCATTATTAAAGACAGAGCCAGGCCTACATGAGAGAAGACTTTATTGGCTGCTCTTCTTTCTCTCTGAAAGGTCACAAACCATGTCTTGCTGACTCAGACTCAACAATGTGGGCCATCAATACCTGCTGAGTCAGAGCACAGTTAGTATAAAGAACGATGACAGTGACTCATCTCACTTGCAGGTGGTGGAGGTGCACCAGCAGTCTGGAAGCACAAATAAAAACCATGGTGCAATAAAAGTAACTGCTGGTGTCAAACATAATGTTCTTTTTATAACAAGGGCAGAAGTTCACTCTCAACAACACACTTTTATTTAACACATTAAATGTAAACTCGTCTGCCTTAGTCAAAGTCTACTGCATCCCAGTTTCTTGAATTTCATCCTATTTCTGTCCTAATCTCAGTGGAGAGGTGTCTCTCCAGATAATCTTGGCACCAATCTCTGACCTTCATATTCAGTCAGCAGAGAGGAGAGGACCTGCAGTGAGACATGCTGCAGGGAGACGTGCTATCTCTCTGTCCTCCTGCTCTCCTCTCTCTATAATTGAACTGGTCCAGTGCAGACTGAGACAATGTGATGGACCCTTTGATCATTCTGTTTCCACACCCTGTTATAACCTCACCTAAAATAGAACAAAGCCCTCCATTAATCGTGACAGAGGCTAATCTAAATTGTATGGCTGCATTATGTCTTCTTCTGTGAGATTACACTCCCCCTTCTTTTACCCTCAATCCTTTATCTGCTATTTTTAATCTACCACCATTTCTTTTTCACATAATTTAATTTCTGCTTTTTTTTTCTTCATCCTTCCTCAGCTTCTTTTTTCCCTATTCCCTTCTCTCGCTCAAATTTCTCCGGCCACATCACATCACATTTCTGCACTCATGACTCATTTGTTCACCTCTTTCTCAACTTCTTTCAAATGTCTAGACCTCCACTTGGCAGCAGAGCTGGGAAAGACTCTGCTGGAGAGGAACAAGGAGCTGGAGGACTCCCTGCAGCAGATGTACATCACTAATGAAGAACAAGTGCAAGAGATCGAGGTATGAATGAATCCTGCCAGAGCTGTCAAGAGCTTGTCCTGATTCAGGCGCCCTGGGAAGCACAGAGAGGGGCTTAATTATTATCTATAATGATTGATTTTGAGAATTTTCATCTAGTCTACAAATTACTTTCTCCCTCGCTAATCTAAACCATTAATTGAATTCATAAATTCAATTAAGTACAGTTAATAGAAAAGACTTTTGGGAATGCCCCATTAATAATAAGACAGGAAGTGAGTTACTGCACTTTCTACTTATTGTTACACAGTTTATTATATTACAAGCATTTTAATGAAGTTTTATATAGGGGAACAAGACTACCATGCAAATTATTGTTTAATTAAATGGTTCATGTACTAATTTTTCATTTGATTATAATAAGACAAAATACAACTTTGGAAAATGTGAGGTTCAAAATTTTTTTTTTGACCTTATAGCAGGTGACAACCCCACCTCAAATCTAAAGGTCCATTACCTGTCTGTTCTGGGGCATTTGATCATATCACGTGATCTTCAGAAGGAAAATCTTATTAAAATGACAAAGTCCAATCACATGATTGGTAGAAAACCTACCAAATAGATCTTGAGTTGATTACTTTGCCTTTAAAAAAGAGGTTTAGAAATTAATGACTGATCAACTAACAAGCTCAATTTTAAAATTATTGTATATTGCCTGTTATGAAAATGGACAGCCATATTCTTGCCACAGCCAATGAGAGCTCTTGTTGCTCCCCTGCTTGTTAGAAAAGTGAATCTGGTCCTGTGTGTGTACTCACTGTGTATAAGTGTTCATACAAACAGGCATGTCTGTTGTCCCACAGTATCTGTCGAAGCAGCTGGAGGTTCTGCGGGACATGAACGAGCAGCATGCCAAAGTCTACGAGCAGCTGGACGGGACTGCCAGAGAGCTGGAACGCACCAATCACACGCTGGTGACGGACAGCAAGGCCTCGCAGCAAAAGATAGAGACGTAAGTGGGACTAGAAGTTTTCTTTTCTCTATCCCTTCCTTCTCCTCCTTTACTCCCTAATAATTTGTCTTTCCTTTTGGACCAGCTTAACAGGGACAATTGAGACTTTGCAGAACCAGGTGGAGTCTCTCTCAGGGCAGGTGGAGCAGCTTCGCTCCATGGAGCAACTCCGAGTCAGGAGGGAGAAGAGGGAACGACGCAAGACCATCCATTCCTTCCCTTGCCTGAGGGAGCTTTGCACAGCACCCAGGTACTTATTTATTCCACAGTCTGTCGAAGAGGAGAGCATCTTTACAACAATGAAATACCATCAGTAAACATGTGCCAATCATCACTCTATCTGAGGAAAGTAATTTGTCTCCTTGGTCATCTAGCAGCTATAAATATACAGATTACATGTTGTAAGTAGTACTTTATTTTTGTGTGTCATGCGGTCAGGTACGAGGATGAGTTTGTGGTGGGCAGGGCTGAGAGTTTTTCCGTGGATGTGAAACCTCAGCCGTTTGAAGAGGAGAACCAGCATCTGAGGGAGGCGGTGTCGGCTCTACGTGCAGCCGTCCGGACTGAGAGGGGACGCAGGGAGGGTGTGGAGAGGGAGTGCAACCTCCTTATTGCAGAGTTCTCTAGGCTGCAGACAAGGGTCCAGGTAAAGTGCAGCATGGGACACTTTGTCAACTAAATACATGTGTCGACATTCATTTTCTACAAGATAATTGTATTTGTACATAGCATGGTTCAACACCTCCGAACTGGACCTGGACTCTGCACATGAAAATTAAAAGAATCTATAGATTTAATTGTGAAATTGTGTTCGTCCTTTCTCTTAGGATGCGGAGAGCTGCCAGGGGAGGGTGCGGGAGTTGGAGGTGGAGCTACAGGAGCTGCAGCAGTTACGTCGAGCTCGGACTTTCCTGCTGAGCAGCGAGGACGACGGTGTGGCTCTCACCCAGACTGTCCTCAATAGCACCCCAGAGACTGACACCTTCCTAGAGGTGGAGGTCGGGGAGACGGGCGGAGGTGTGAGGGAAGAGAGTGAAGGTGGAGGAGGTGTGGGAGGGGAAGCCCTCCCAGAGTCCAGCCCTGTGAGGAAAAGCTGTAGCGACACAGCGCTCAATGCCATTGTAGCCCGCGATGCGTCCGGCCGCAGGAGAGGAAGCTACGCTCTCCACGCCAACAGTGTGAGGAAGAGAGGGATGTCCATCCTCAGGGAGGTGGATGAGCAGTACCACGCCTTACTGGAGAAATATGAGGAGCTGTTAGGCAAGTGTAGGCGCCACGAGGAGAGCCTCTGTCACGCCGGTGTCCAGACTTCCAGACCTGTCTCTCGAGACCCGTCCATGAAAGACTGTGCTATGGGACCCACCCCGGCACCTCCCCCTACCCCAACCCAGTCGCCCTCAACCCCCGAGGCCATTGAGAGCATCAGCAAGCAGGTGGAGGCCGTGGATAAGAGGCTGGGACAGAACACTCCAGAGTACAAAGCCCTTTTTAAAGAGATCTTCTCTCGTATCCAGAAGACCAAGATGGACATCAAAGCTACCAAAGCTGCTAAGGCTAGCAAGTCTGGCAAATCTGGCAAATCTAGTAAACAGTAATGGTTCACTGACTGGCTCTGGAGAGGATGATTATGTGCTATTTCAGTGTTAAGAGCTGGGGTTTGTGAACAGGGTGTAAAGATTCGTATAGAGGGTGCTATTTCGAAAACTGCTAAATTCAAGTACAGTTCAGCTCAATCAAAGTCAACTGAGAGAGCAAAGCCAGAATTGAAACCTTCCAGTGTACACAAGGATCTGATTTGCATGTGATCTATTTGAAAACATAGGAGAAGTCAGTCATATATATATATATATATATATGAAACATGGTTCGTAAAGAACTACTTCAAGTTCACCCCTCTCATATTCTTTTAGTCAATGTTCCTACTAAATATAATATATGCTGGCTTCACTGCCTTACTATTTTAGGCATATACCACAACGACACAATAGCAATATGCCTCCCATGAGCCTCACAAATGCACTAAATGTCAACGCTTCACAAAAACACTACAAAATTGCATCTTTGACGAAAACATGAGCGGAAATCTAATTATATTAACATGAGCTGTATCTGTTAGGTTTATTGTAATGGACTCTACTAACACTTGTATAACTACAGTAAGAAGGATTGATCCTCTCAGGCCACAGTGCTGTCTGTCTCTAGAATTAATACTAGGTGCTAATAATTATCCTCCCATTACGTATATCACAATAACACTGTTCAAAAGTGAAATAAGCCTTTAGTCTGGATGACATTACCACTCTCTGTGACCTTACTACTGCTTTTTTAAAGTTTGTGGTGCCTCGCCCTTTGAACCAGAGATTTGGAGGAATATCTTTTTCCTTCCAAAAGACTTGAATATGAAGCTACAGTCAGCATTCAGTTAGCATAGCTTAGCATAAAGACCGGAAATGGGGAAGTTGTGGGTATATGGGGGTGTGCAAGTTTTTACACTTTGTTCTTTGAATTCAATGAAAAAAGATATGACTTGTTAAATAACAAGGTTTAGAAGTGGATTTATCAGTTTTTGACAATAACTGGCTGCTGGTTGTACCTTCTTATTTAGCATATGGGCATGAGTATAGTATCAATATTCTCATCAAACTGTTGACAAGAAAGTAAAAATAGGGGTCTTTCCCAAAATGCTGAAATATGTTGAACAGAAGTTGTGCTTACATTTTCGAGCATGCTCAGATGCCTTTGACGTTCTGTAAAACTGTTAAACTTTACGAAAAGGAACCCAGACTGAAAACTGAATTTAGATTTATGAGACAAGTACCTTCTCCCTCCACTGTGTTAAAGTAACTTCAGCTCTCTTATGAGGCCTGAAGTGTGTCTTCAACTGGACTACATCAGCCCTTTGGGGCAAAAAGTTAATTGCTCAATGAGATACAGGAAGCATTATTTACAATTCATACTAGTGAGTGCAGTATAGGCTGTAGATTAGATAGTTGTGCCAGTTGTGATTTGAATGTGCAGTAGTGATGATCCCACTAAATGCTTAAGAGCTGCTGTCCTGCAAAAGACAATCTCTGCAGATTGTTATTTTCACTATTTCCTGGGCATTATGGACACTCATCATACAGAACCTAGACATCTTGAAGACTCTGAAGTTGAGATGTCTAATAATGATTTCACACCATATACAGTAGAGGCATTTTTGTTTGTTGGGTTTTGTTTCTACAACAAGGCAATGACAAACAGCAAAAGGACATGACAGAGGTATAGCTCTTGATTGTCTCTGGGATTGTAAAAAGGCCATTGAATGAAGACAGTGTGGACATTAAAAACACATAGGGATGTGGATCTGTTTCATTGAAAGTGGGCCAGAGCAGAAAATGATGGTGGATAAGATATTTTAGGATCTTTTTTTATACAAGTGTGGAGACTATTTTCCTTTAATAATAGCTAGACAGACACACTGTATAGTGGAACTGTAACCAGTATAAGGCTTCAAACCAGGGCTTTGTCTAACACCCAGCAGTCTTACCAAACTATAAAACTAACCTGCAAACATATTGCACCTTTTTTTCACAATATACAAAACCTATGCCTTTTTTCTGGGTAACTTCCTATGTATAAACCTTTGTTATAATGAATGTTATTACAGCTAATTTTATATCTGATTCTTCAGCAAAGTTGAAAGCGTAGCCAAGCTTGAAACCTTTTAACGTGTGGCAAAGTTGACACCTGAGGGACCACACACTCGTGTTTGAGGCTCGTATGTTTTGAAAGAGTGAAGGATGGATGTTTGACTGGAAGCTGGTACTGAAACCGGAGAGAAATCGTGTCACCTCCTGATGAAGTAAGAGTTACTCTGAAGTGCATTTGCAGTCAATGCTCACGTCTTTCAGAACGATTCAAGCATGTGCAGGGAGGAATATGTGTTAGCATAGACAAAACAAGGCCAAACCAGAGCCTCCTATTTAAAGGTTTCTGAGGTTTCTGTACTGTAATGTCTTACCTATTGCACTTGAAAATGTTTGACGCCTCATCTTTTGCGTATTTAGGATAGCTAACATAAAACCGTACCTGTGTATTTATTTGTGCGTGAATGTTTCTTAATATTTTTTTACTTTTTCAGTGCCTATATGTGAATGTCACTAACAACTTGTCAGAATAAACCTATTTAATTTGCTTTGCTTATATTATCCAGTTCAAATGTGTGCATTATTAGTTCATAAGATATTTCCATTAAAGTCTGCTCTGTTATTAGTTCATATCATGACTGAATTAAGACCTATTTTACCCTGTTAATAAAGCGTTGATATGATTCATCCTGTGTCGTTGTATTTACTGTATCTATAATGACACTGTGAATGATTTGAAGGGCAGCAAACATTCCTGATCATCTTGGTTTTGTTCCACTTCATAGGACAAATAACATTCATGCAATGCAATGCAGGAATGAATGCAAACATGTTCACAAGCATCTTCATTTGCAGTGATGCTGTGATAACAGGACTTGAATAACCCATGCTATTGAAATGAAATAGAATCCAAAAAATATATATATATCAATGATCATAACAATATTATGATCTTATATCTGGCTTTACACTGAGCAATTTCAATATTTATAACCTTCTCTCTGAATACAGTGTTTAGGTTAGTCTGCAGGCTTGACGACTTGGATTGTTAAATCAAATTTGTTTGTTCCACCTGTGTTTCTGTGATTCTTGGCTGTGTAAAGAAAAAAAGCTTCAAGAATAAAAGGTTGTTAATCCAAACTGTCCAGCTTCTTCAGAGAAACCAAAATGCAGATTTACATAAAGGACGCTTGAACTGAGTTTGTTTGTTTCATTTGATTGATAAGTCTGTTAATATTGTTTAGGAAGGGGCTATATAAGCAGAATGATGGAGATGGAGGTGACAGAGGAGGAGGTGGAAGTGAAGGGTGGAGGACTTCATTTGTGAATTTCCCCATTGTGGGACAAATAGAGGAATATCTTTTATCTTAATCCACTAGACATGTTCAGCCATGTGTTAATCCAAAATGTCCAGTTCTCACTGAAAACTTTATAAATATGGCAAGTTGTTGTTCTGAATTAGGATGGTGGAGGATGGAGGAGGAGGTTTAGGTTTTGACTTCACTTCTTTACTTCCCTCAATTCTGCCGAGCGGAGGTACCCATCTATGTTGTCAGCTAGCTACTGGGCCTTTTCCACTTATATGGAGACGTTCGGCTTTATGCTAAGTAAGATCATGTCACCGGTATGCATTAAAATGACCTGGCAGTAAAAAGTAGTAGTTAATTACACTAAATCCAGAGTATCAGACATACCGGTGCTAATTATTAGTACAGTACCCAGCACATTTTCCGTCAATCTGACCGCGTGGCCTAATGGATAAGGCGTCTGACTTCGGATCAGAAGATTGAGGGTTCGAGTCCCTTCGTGGTCGTCTTTTGCGCTTGAAGCAAGCAGTGGGCAATTGTTTTTTCCATCGATTTGTTAGTGGTAGCTGATAGAAGACCACACTTTGTGAAGATACGCAACAAACTCAATCAAAACGGACAAGGACCTAATTTATATTTCGTTTCTGTGTTTTGTTAAGAGATGAGAAAACGAAAATACGAGTCATATTCTGCCACTTTGAATTTAATCCACTAAACAAAGAATCAAAACGCAACGAACCATCAAAACAGGGACGGACCCTTGTGCATACAAGCGCTTATATCAGGTAGGAATCATTGATGACAATTCTTGCTAGCTAACATTAACTTTGTGCTATTTGGATTTCAATTCATTTAAGTCACAATAATTACTGCATGGTCACAGAAACAATAGCATATACGGCCAGCTAAAATCGTACACTTTAAACTAAGCTCTCAACAACAGCAATCATAGAGAGAGTTAAATCTAAACCTGAGGAGCAGCAGCGTCTGTGAGCAGAGTGGCGCAGCGGAAGCGTGCTGGGCCCATAACCCAGAGGTCGATGGATCGAAACCATCCTCTGCTAAGTTTTTCATTTTTTGAGTACATTGATCAACTTCTCACAGGGTCAAGTTGAACATTGGCATTTCTACTTTGATCCATCAATGTTTTATCCGTTTCGACTGTTTTATACAGTCTATGGTCTCGACTTGACCCTTCAGTAATGCAGTATAGTGTATTCTGTAACCTGAATAAGAACATTGCCACCGTAAATGTTTTCATACTGGATCCCGAAACCAGATCCAGCTTTCGTGGCCAATTATGTACACACGTACAAGGAATTTGATTTCGGTTTTTTAATGCTCTCAATTTATCTACTCTTTACGATGTCTGGTTGTTTTGGCATACGGTGCAGAGTAGCGCCTACCAGAGGGGAGAAGTTGGAACAGGTTGGTCTGCAAGTGATGGGGGGCTGCGGTGCTGGATAGTCTGTCAGGAGGTCTGTAATCCTCTGAGAGGCGGGGGCTGGTCCTGTAACCCTTCAAACTCAGACAGCAGAGGATCAACTACAAGTCTTAGCCAAATATTGTGAGATGACCTAGTAATGCTCTACGGTCAGATCTGTGCAGTAAAGTTTGTGCTATTTATGGCTGTTTTTTTAAAATCCAAATACATATGGTCACACTTTCTGGTTAATAGCTATTAAAATAGCTATTAAATTAAAGCATGAAATAGAGTATGATTATTAAGTTCACAATGAAAATAGAGCTAAAATTCAGCACAGCACAGAGCACTCAGCTGTGTTGAACAATGGTCAACAATAGTCTATTTAAAAACAGACACTGAGTTGTATATTTAGTAAGAAAAATGTTTCTGCTTACTTTTATTTTACAGAAATATTAGATACAAAATAATAAAAACTGGACATATAAATTATAAATTATATGTAATAATTTACAATACAGTCATGGGAAGTATAAACATAGTCAGTCGATTAGTCAAAATCCACTCGTCTGCTCCTCTTAATAGTTGAATGGATCTTCTTCTGGTTGAGTCGCTCCTTGTTCCTCTTCGCTAACCTGCACAACACATTTCACATGAAAAACACAGATAAGACACATTCATAATCAAGGTGGATAGAAACATACTGTACTCTACTAATAGTAATACCTGTCTGCCCTAAGAGCAATGTCTTCTGCTGTTGGTTCCTTTGGCTTCTCGCTGGCCTCGGCTATGATGGCAGAGATCTTCTGGATACAATCAGAAAGGTTTCTCTGCTGACTCCTGCTGAGCTCTGAGGTCACCAGCAGCTCCCCAGCCTTGTTGATGCGGTTTTTGTTCTGTGCCATGAAGAAGAAAATTAATATAGTTGGTCTTAATAGTTAGTTAGAAAAATGCTAGGGATTACAAACAGCAAATCCAGATGTCATTCAAATACTAGTTGTACTGCTTTTCTGATCACAATGTAATGATCCCTTGGGAGAAAATAATATGAGAGAAACTTCATTGGAAATAGAATGAATATAACTTTTATTTAAGAACTACAGCAATACAACTGCGTACAAAAGTCTAAAACGGTCATCAACAATTCAGGCCTTTATCCTGATTTCACAGCATTTGAAAACAAACCTTTTCAAAGATTTTCTCTCGGACACCTTCTGGGATCCAGTCTGCTGTTTGCACATGGAATCGGACCTCTGCTTTTGTGTTGACTGTGGATTGAGATGTCATTGCACAAAAGGAATATGAGGTGCATGAAGGAACAGATTCAAGGCCTTGTACAAGCTATCAGGAGTCACTTGCTGCTTTTGCATAGGTGCTCTTTTCTACCAAGAAGCATTTTTGAAAATAAGGTACAACTTTGAGAACCTTTATTGACGTGCTGACCACCAGGACCACTGCTTCTGCTGTAAGATACTGTCAGACGCTCTAAATGGAAAAGAAATATATTGTCGAAAAATACAAAAATTGATTGAAATACTGTTTTATTCTGATTTAGTGAATATATATTTGTATATTTACCCACTGGAATGTGCACTTGGGTGTCCTTAAAAAGCATAAATAAAGGAAATGTATTTACTGTGCATTTAGGATATAAGCCCATTATACTGTGAAAGACATCATTAGACAATGATACAGTACATTTACATAGTGAATTTTCATTTATTGATTTGTTCTCATCTCAGACAATATCTCTTCTCTCTTTTGTGGAGGAGATGTCACAGTCAACTCCCTACACAAATCTGAAAACACCGACCTTTGGAGTTATGAGAATGAAAATACTGGGTACTGCTTGTATCTAAAGTCAGCACATCCTGGGATGATATGCTATCATTTTCATCCCTGCATGATCTATTACTCCTGTGGCCCTCTGTCTGAACATTTTGACCCTTTAATCTGTGGTGTTGTTGGGATGTGAAATGTGGCAGTGGCAGAAATTGGGTGCTTGTTTGATTTATCCATTACTTTTTTTACCTGAATGGCTGAAAATACAATGTATAGTCTGTATACACAAGGAGGGTTGAATCAAGTGAATCTGTACTTGGTTGTAGATACTTGAAAACTTGGATCAGAGGCCAAATGTTTTTAAATATCTAAAGCCAAATCCTATTGCCCTTGATTCAACCTTTCATACAGTCTATAGATTCAACCCACCTTGGATGACCATGATAACCCTGTTCTACATCAATGGCAGCCCAACTTATCAGATGGCTCCACAAGTATTTTATGTTATAACAAACTCATTTATTTTTAAATCACCCAGGTTTCTGTTTACACTGATGATGAGGCAATGATATAGACGCTCGTTTAATACAGCAGGGTGTTCAAAGGGAGTTTGTTGTGACATCCTTCATAGAAAAGAAGCAATGGCTGCAGTTGTTGGTGTTATTTAACTAACCTGTGTCGTGTCTGTCCCTCGGGTCCCGTAATCAGCACTCATCTGTACAGTGTTGTTAATGTCTGTTATTACAACACTCTTCAGTTTTTGCTGTGGAATCACGTTCATTCCTGTACGACGACAAAGTAAGTAATAAGACCATCTTGCTATGTGCGCCGCCATGTTGGACTGACGTCGTTACGGCCAGTCAAATAACGTCCCACGTGATGCAGCAATTTGTAATTTGTTGTGCGCCACTTTAATGATCAAAAATATGTGGGCTAATAGCACACAGTATTTTACATTGTCTCTGTATTGGGCAATGACAGAAGAATAAAAAAAGAAAACATAGGTTCCACCGAGATTTGAACTCGGATCGCTGGATTCAGAGTCCAGAGTGCTAACCATTACACCATGGAACCACATGTAAAATGTGCAGAGAAGCTTCATATAAATAAATAACATAAAGTTAAATAAATAAATAACACAACAACATGTATAGTAGTGATTTTATAGGATTTTAATCTATTTAAATTAGAGTAGCACGGTATTGCCCATCAAAGCATTGTATAAAGGCAATTGGTAAGTCGAATGCTCTTACTATGAGTCCTAAATTAAAAGAGGAAGAAAATACAGGAACGTCTGTGCGGTGGTCTTTGTTGACAGTAGGGTAACATCAGCGGACGGACACTGCTCGAAATTGAGCATAACAAAACAAACCAGCTTTCGCTATCTGGCTATGTTTAGCATTAATGTAACTTCTGGTGTTAATGGGCAACTAACGATATATAGCACGATGTTGGCGTATCACCAGCTAAACAACAGTAGTGATTGTCGTACAGGATTAGATATCGTTTTTTCGGAATAGCTTTAGAGTACTTTTAGCTAGCTATGTAGCTAATGTTAGTAGCTAGCGTTAGTCACGCAATAGTATAGATTCTGCTGTCCGTCGTTAACCGTATTAGCAGGCTAATATTAGCCAAGCTGCGCGTTGTCAGGTCGCACACATCCACATTGTATAAGACATCAAAATTATACCAACAAGCGTTAAACTATATTGCGTTAACGTTTGCAGATACACAGATACTGCCTAGCGTTAGCGTGTAGCTAGCTTACACAGGCAGAAATCCTCTGGGCTAATTAAGCAACACCGGAAAGTAGAAAGTGACAACAATGGGTGAAGCTCGTTGTCAGCCACTGTAGCTGCTGCTGTGGCAGTGAAGTCATGCGTGACTTGAAGTGTCCATTGTCCAAGAGAATCCTGTCCACTTTATGGTGGTGTGAGGGCTAATTACTATCGGAGAGATATTTGGGCGTGTTTACCTACAAAATGCCTGGGATCGTGGTGTTCGGTCGGCGGTGGGGGATCGCCAGTGACGACCTTGTTTTCCCCGGAGCCTTTGAACTGTTCATCCGTATACTTTGGTATGTTGTTTACCTTCATGATTGTCCATGCTTGACTAAGAACTGCGGCCACCTGACGTCCAATTTGTTTGGACATAATAACATCCATCGACTCTGCGCCTATCATTCTCTGCTGCTGTTTTCCCCTTAGGTGGATTGGCACCATGATCCTGTTCACTTACCACAAGGGTCAGTTTGACTGTAATGGACGAGGAGTTCTTCACAGCTATCTGGTTGGACTGCTGGTTGTGCTGGCGCTCATCATTCTATCACTATGTGCTATTGTCTACGTCAGTGCCCAAGGTGAAGTAGTTGTGGTTTATCAGGACACCTATCTAAAATTTCAATAAGCAGCTTAATGTGTAAAGATAGCTTGAATATTCTTTTGTGGGGCTGGGCAGCTTTCACATAATTCTGGCCCACAGCCATAGTGTCACAATACAGGTTATTCTACATTATGTAATGCAGGACGTTTGCAAGCTAAGACTTGCAAAAGGCTGAAATGTTGGAATGTACAACTGTTCAAAGAAAGTAAGGGAGGATTTCTTTCTCTTCCTATCACTTCCTCTGCCTTATAGTATAGTATATCCATTGTATCCTGACATGTTGTCATATAACAGTATCTATTTCTTTCTCACTGTCTGAATGATGAAAAACAAGATGGCTATATATTTTATGCATGTCATATAGGGTCACTTTTGTCATACATTGTTTGGCAACTTAAAATGAATGTTTCAACGCCCTGCTTAAGGGTACTCTGTTGAAACGTTGATGCGACAAATTCCACTGCAGATCATTAAACATCTGCCTGTTGCAAGTGCAAATCCTAGGTATATATTTTTTGATTACACTGAGATCTATGATTGTTTCTCAGGTACCATTACAAATCCTGGCCCACGGCGCTCGATCCCTGCACTGGTGTACCTACGTGCTCTCCTGTACATCCCTGAGCTGGTGTGGGCCTGTCTGGGAGCTGTCTGGGTGTCTGATGACAGCAAAGGCTGCGATCTTGCCACAGTAGGTGCTGTTATCGCAGCAGTGGTTGCCAGGTAAGTTGTTCAGGCTTATTGGTCCACAGTTTCATTGTCTTATCTTTTGTTGAAGCGGTGTTTTTTTTATCCAACATCTTTTTTTTTTTTCATGTCACAACAGCTGGATCATCCTGCTCTTCACTGTGTTAGGCGTGGTATTTGTGTTTGACCCACTGGGCAACCCCCGTCCTCAGCCTGCTGCCATGGAGCCGCTGGGAGTCCGAGACCTGGAGAGCAACGGGGGCAACCAGTTCCTCTCCACAGCTCGCTCCCTGGCTGTCAAGGTGTGGGAGAGCAGGCTGAGGCTGCTGTGTTGCTGTCTGCCACAGGACGAAAGCCACCGAGCAGCGTTCTCCAGCATCGCACAGCTCGTCAGCGGGTTCTTCTCTGTAAGGGACACCTTCCCTCCCTTTGTCTGTCCTGTCCTTTAGCTTTGGTAGTCAGTAGATTTAGGCGGCTAGTAGATTTAGATTCTGGCAGATCGATCCTGCAGCCTATGTGTCGAAGTGTCCTTGGGCGAGATACTGAACCCGTAATTGCCTCGAATGGCTGTTCCATTGGTATATCAATGTATGTCGCTTTGGATAAAAACGTCTGCTAAATAAAATTGTAGCATTTATGATTAGATCATAGAAAACATCAAGAAAGACTAAACAAAATACATTATGGAATACACAACAACTGTCTGGTGGTGTAATACTGCCTCAACACTCATTTTGATTTCTGTTGCAGGACACAGACCTGGTCCCCAGTGACATAGCAGCTGGTTTGGCTCTACTGCACCAGGAGCAGGATAAGATGGAGCGAAGCAGAGACCCAGAGGTCATCATCGATCACAGCCCCTCCTCTCCTATCGTAAGTGCAGGAGTCTGTCTGTCATGTAGGGACAGTAGGCAAGAATAATGGTAAACCAGCTAGTGAAGCAGTTGTGCAAGCCTGTAAAACGCAATTTCATTATTTCAACATTTTCTCCTTGCTTCTATATCTTACTATTTGAAGGGAGAAGATTTGGAGACGGAGTTGGAGAAAGCAGCTCACTGCATGCAGTTTGCTGCAGCAGCTTATGGCTGGCCGCTGTACGTTTACTCCAACTTCTTTACTGCACCATGCAAACTCAGCGGAGACTGGTGAGATGCACGCTTTATTTATCCCAGTCAGTGGGACCTATCAGACAGAGTCAAAAGACCTGCCTGGCTAGGTTAGCAGTTGCTGAATAAAGGTTGAAATAGTTTGCCCCCAAAAACATCAATAGTCAACAGTTAATTTGTTTTGGTGTGCAAAAGGTGTTTCAGAGATATTCAAAGCCAAATATTCTTGTGACAGAAATTTACCTGACTTATAGGGTAATTAAGTTTAGAGAGTCTGAGACAGAAAATGAATAAAAACTTGATTTTAAGACATTTTCATGCCATTGAACTTGAACAAATCTACACCCGTATTGATGATATAATAATGAGAATCCAAAGGGTGAAATCAGTAATTGCCTTTGGAACAAGAAAACCACAGGCATTACCGAGATTATTTTTCACTTATGTGGTTTTGTCTATTTGATTTACATCTCAAATCTCTGCACTGAGCCACAGAATTGCAACATAGTTGACAGTATCTCTGTCTTTGATCAGTGTCTCTCAGCCAGAGATAAAAATAAAAAGGTATCTCGGGTTGCCTTTGTGTTAATTTAGTTCACACCCAAATTAAAATGTGTGTATCAGCTGTAGGAGTCGTGCGGCCGAGTATGACATCGTTGGAGGAGACCACCTCGGCTGCCATTTTTCATCCATCCTGCACAGCACTGGTTTACAGTACAGAGACTTCATCTATGTCAGCTTCCACAACCAGGTAGATGTTTCACTCATCAGCAGTACTCCTGTGTTCATATGTTCCACTCTGTTTTATTTTTTAGAGGTCAACACCTCTCCAACAGTTGCAGTTATTCAAAGTGGTCATCCATATTGCTTGTTGCAGATCTACGAGATCCCCTTCTTTGTGGCTCTGGATCACAAGAGAGAGGCTGTTCTGGTGGCTGTCAGAGGAACACTGTCGCTGAGGGTGAGTTGGGACTTTTCTTGTGAAAAGACAGCTGTTTTCATTCTAACTTGTGGGCATATACTTATTGCACTTATATATAGACTACTGTTCACAAGTTTTGAATCACCTGTTATATTGATGTTTTGACATGATGTAATTTGTTATGCTATATTATGTAATGTAACTTTTGGATGGTAGTATGTGTGTTTTTTTTAATTCTCATTATGATGCACTGTGTGGTTAGACTGAAGTGTGTTCTTTTAAAGAGTTTCTCTTTAGTTTTTCTGGATATTTATTTATAGGTACATCGTTTTTTTTCTTTTTATTCACACATATGCACCCCCCCCCCCCCCCCCCAAAAAAAAAAAAAATATTACTGACAGGTCTAAGATAGAATTCGCAGAGAATCATGCAATTGTTGCCCACATGTGTAAAAAAAAATATATATATATTGATTTATTTTGTCAGTAGTTTCATTGGTCTTTCTGTCCAGCTGCTGTTCATTTGTAGTGCTTGCACTTCTCCCATTTCCTCTTACTGTTCAGATGCACTTCCCTGTTTTTATAGACGACTTGGTAACTGACAGTGTTGAAACAGACAAATAAGTTCACAGTTGGTGTGCATCTGATGGCACAAGACACACTTCAAAAGACATTAAAATAGCACTTGTATCAAAAAAAGGCTTAAGTAGGAAGTGAGAGTATGGTGTAAGTGAGGTGTGTGTATGAGTGTATCAGCACATGTCCACACATGTAATCAGTGAAGCTTAAAGAAATGAGCCTCCTTTTGTGTGAAACATTTGTCCTAACACAGGACTTCATTATATTATTAATGTATTTTATTATAAATACTCCCAAAATATTCTACATGAGGCCCTTAACCTTTGTCTTTGACATAGGATTTGATACACGGGTAAAGTTTGTTTCTCCCACACATCGTCTGTCCTGCAGGATGTCCTGACAGACCTGTCTGCTGAATGTGAGAATCTGCCTATAGAAGGAGTGTCCGGAGCCTGCTACGCTCACAAGGTCAGTGTCCTTTTAAACACAGTACTCTCAACCTGTGTCTTTAGATGTTAACACCAGTCTTAGGTAGGAGGCGTCATCGTCTCAGGTGTGTCCGAGAGATTAATGCATCTGTGTCACTGACTGCAGGGCATTTCCCAGGCGGCGGGTTACATCTACAAGAAGCTGATCAATGATGGCATCCTGAACCAGGCTTTTTCCATTGCACCGGTAAGAAGTGTAACAAAGGTCAGAAACATTTCAGCTGCAGCAGGCATCACTGTATTTTATTCCAGTTCCATCCTAGCTGGCAAGTCTGTTTTGGGAGGGACAAGATGTTACCCATGGGAGGGGTTTACAGGGTTGGTACAGTTAAAGTAGAGGAAAAACTTGGTGCTGATTTGCATTTCTCCTATGATTTAAAAACATCAACAACAACCAAAAAACCAACCAAACAAAAAAACAACAACCCAAGAACTTGGCTTTCTACACAATACTCTTCCATTAGACTCAACCAACACGCACAGAATAGCCATGTCCAGTGAGGGTTCAAGGCTACAGTTTAGTTTTAAAGTGTTAATCTACAAGAGGAATAAACTATAAGAACAGTAATTCTATCCTTATTACAGTTTGAGCTAGTATGTCCATTTGATTTGTATCGTGAGATATATTTAGTGACCATTTATTGTCAAGAAACAATGTAAACTTTGTAGTGATAACATCATGAATAATCTTCTAAGTGTGCATATATATATTCCCATGCTTCTGTGTTCTTAGGAGTATAAACTGGTCATCACTGGTCACAGTCTGGGTGCTGGCACAGCCTCGCTGCTGGCCATCCTCTTGCGCAATTCCTTCCCCACCCTGCAGTGCTACTCATTCTCTCCACCAGGGGGACTCCTGAGGTAAGGCAGGCAGTAACATCTTAGACAACAGCTGACAATGGGCAGACCTCAGCTGGTTGCCTGGTTTTGATGTAGATATTTAAAATGCAAGTCATTGTGTACTGTTAAAAAAAAATCCGTTATGGATTTTGAAATAGGTTCAAATTTTAATTTCATTTCTTGTTCCTGGACATACAGTGTAATCAAGATTTATACTAAAGATGTTGTTTACAACATTTTAATGTTTGAGGTGTTACATTCAAAGTCATGAAATGAAATAGAAATAATATATTTGAAAACAATCTTGAAATATATATTATCATTTGAAACATATTATCACACGCATGATTTCATGGGTCTAACTTTAAATATGCAATGTTTATATACCATCTGTACTGTTAGTTATTCGACACACCTTCTGTTGTAACGGGGTTTTCTGTTCTGTGTTTTGTCATGCACAGTAAAGCTTTAGCTGATTACTCCAAGGACTTCGTGGTCTCGGTTGTGCTAGGAAAGGATCTGGTGCCCAGGTATGGCAAAGCTTTATTTTTTTCAGTATATTTTTAACAGACATTAGAGCATGTTGTTCAATCAAAGTTACACTTCTCAATAAGTATGTTGTGTATTGAACCTGGTTAGATCCTTGTATCAGTTTGTCTTATTGTGACATCACTGAAGCTAGATAATGTTTGTGCGTTAGCAGCACTGCAGACTCTTGTCTTCAAAAGGCCAATATGAATGTGCTGTGGTGCACAGACTATAATAGACTACTGCATGATGGAGACTCTATATTTGGCTCTGCCCTGTTATTACAGGAACAGAGAAGGAGAAAACGAGTGCAACTCACACACTCTCTTTTGCTCTGTTCTTCTAAAGTTTTGTTCTTTCTTTGCAATATTTGTTCCTTCTTTTAATCAATCTGCTATCATTCTTTTTGGACAGATTGAGCATTCCCAATATGGAGGATCTGAAGAGAAGGATACTAAAGATAGTCTCCAACTGCAATAAACCCAAGGTAAAAACCATTCAAAGAAATGAAAACACCATCTATCAATATCTTAAATCCCAGACAGTAATTTCAGATATTTTTCCGTGTGTGTTCCAGTACCGCATCCTGCTGCAGGGATGCTGGTATGAGTTGTTTGGAGGAGACCCAGATGACTGTCCTACTGAGATGGACGACAGGAGGGAGGAGGAGCTTAGCCAGCCGCTGTTGGGGGAGGAGTCACTGATGATTCGCCACTCCTCATCCTATCAGAGCCTGGCGTCAGATGACTCGCCTGCTCACACAGCTGCACACTTACCTCTCTTCCTGCCTGGACGTATTCTGCATATCACAGAAGATGGGCCATCACGGAGGTCAGTCTACGGTTAATTTCTGAATTTACTTCACAACTAATTTAGCGGAAATATGAGCCGCTGAATAGGAAAAAGAGTTTATGTGTCCCCCTAGTGGAAGTTATAAGTAGTAATGTCGGAAAAGCTTCTATAGCATGAACCATGAAGGTTTTTTTCAGAATTACAACAATATTGATATTTGAGAGTTGAAAAAAATCCAATATGATATATTGGCTTAAATGTACTGAGGAGGACATTTTACAGTTGAACTGTAAACTGGACACCGTTCTCCGGTGGACAAACTATAGAATGGTGACACTTTTTCACAACATGCCTCTGTTAGTTCTCTATTTATTATTTCTCTATTTGGCTCAATTTATTAATCAAGCCCTAAAAGCTTCAACATTTCCCTCTCTCAGGTGGGAAATATTGCAGTAAATGACAATCTGATTTCAATACTTGCACGTCAACTGGCATTTCAACCTGCATTCAGTAGTTTCATTTTATATGAGACTTGGCAACTTTCAGTACTTACACTTCAACTACCACTTCACTTTTTTTTGGTAACCTCTTCAGCTCTTCTATAACTTATAATTAAAAAAATAAACTATAGCTGCTCTCAGTGCTTAGATGTTGACACATCAGCATCTTTCAACTTAAAGACTTGAACTGTCACTGACCTCTTTCAGGAGTTCCACTTCACCTGAAAATTCCACACCCATCACATATACTTTGACTGACATTTCAACTCCTTTCACTGCTTTGAACTTCAACTGAATTTTCAGCTCTTTAGACACTTGTGCGTCAACTTCAACTTTACTCATTGCTCAAAGTTTGACTCTTCAACATTATTCAGTACTTACACCAAAATGGAAGCTTCTTTCAGAACTTCCATTTTAACTGCTGTTTCAACTACAGCGGTATTTCAGTATTTCAACTAGTGTCAGATGATTGTGGGTACTAGCAGTCACATGAACAATGCTAAAACACCTACACTCAGTTGCTGTTTTTTAGGTACACCTAGCTAAAACTGATGCTGTCTAATACTACAGTCCTGTAATACAGCCTTCCTCCATGAAGGTTCTAATGTTTAGTTTTTGCAGAAACTGATTTATAGCGGAGTTGATTTGTGATGATTTTGGAGGATGAAGTTTGGTAAACTATATTGTGTAATGCAGAGAGGTGTTTATATGATTTAGTCTACCATCTTAGATATACATGGAATTGATAAAATAATACGAACACTTCTCAGTTGAATCAATAATTCTTTGTATATAATAAATCTCTGTAAAACAGTTTCAACAAAAACTGAACATTATGATGTTAAATGTTAGGCAGCTAACTAACCCTCAAATTTGATTCACACACAGAGTATATCTACATAATGTACAACCTGAAAACCAGATGTGTATCAGTGCTAGGTGGAAAGAAGCGTCAGACTCTGAAGTGACAATTGTGAGTTAGATTGCCCACCAAATTTCTTTTTTCTCTCTTTTTCCTCAGATCCTGTTTTTCCCAGGTCCGGTACCGTGCAGACTGGTCCAATGAAATGGCCTTCAGGAGTATTTTGATCAGTCCCAGGATGCTTGCAGATCACATGCCTGACGCTGTGCTTCGAGCACTCAGCA
Organism: Centropyge bicolor; assembly: GCA_037975185.1. Taxonomy (NCBI): domain Eukaryota; kingdom Metazoa; phylum Chordata; class Actinopteri; family Pomacanthidae; genus Centropyge; species Centropyge bicolor. The sequence continues at coordinate 5,415,407 of JBBMOC010000024.1, read as the reverse complement.
GTCTTACCAGCGACAGGCCCTTCTCCCTATGCCCGTCATCTTTAAACAACAGCCAGCACAATACTATCTGAAATGTACCATAGAGACTGACTCCTTACATATGTGCTACCAGACTCTACATTTGGAAACAGAATTGTAATGGTAATGGCCGTGAAACCATAAAGAGTCATCTTCTGTGATCTCCATTAATGAACCCGATTCATTAACATGCTGGAGCACAAGTACTTTGTATAAAAAATGCACTTTTAATTATTTAATTCATATAATTTGTTATATTTCAACTCTGAGTTACTCCATGAGAAACTTTATGCCATGATCTTTGAATGTGCGTTGTGTACAATATTTAACAGTGCTGCAGTTTTACTGTGACATCAGTGTTCTACTTTTTATGTTTGTGTGAGTGCTGTATGGATGGTAGAGGCTGCCCCCGGTCACTGAAAGTGTTGTCTTCCTTATCTGTGGGATCAGACTCAAGAGCAGTCTGATCCAGAATGTGGGGATATAGAGGGTAGCTTTTACCTCAAAATGTCGACTGAATTATTTCATCTTCATTGTGTAGTACCTGTGGTTAGCCTGTCTTGTGTTTCATGTCTTCAGACATCAGGGTGAACAGTGCCTATGCATTACAGGAAAAAAAGTCAGCAGAATTGCTTTACAAAAAAAAAAAAGACAATGGCGTGTGTTTACAGTAAGTTTTGTTCTGCGTTTTCTACAATGCAGTTTGAATAGTGCATGATGTTTGGCTAACGATGATAGACATAAGAGACAGAAAGATTGTAACTGTTTACTTGCAATGAATATTACACCTTGTTTTCAGGTAATGTATCATATTAAAGTTTGAATCAACTGATACCTGCATAACTGTTTCACATCCTCAGTACAATGCATTGGACTCCTTGATGCAAATAAAGGCTTTTGTCAAGCAAACTGTTTGATTTTTTTTTTTTCTAATCAGAGGAATACAAGCAGTTCCTAAACTCAGCAACAGCAACCTGTTGAACTAAATGCATGTGGACTAAATCTTGAGAAAAATCTAAAAAAAAAAAAAAAAAAGATGTATTAATCTCTTGAATAAAGCCATATGAGTCCGTGGGAGGCATGTTAATAATTATGAAATGTTTCCTCTGAATAGATCAGAGATGAGCCGCAGTTTTTAATCTATCTCCCTATGAACCCTGTTTAGCATGTGACGTAAGCGCGACGTCCCGTCACTAACACATGATATCTTCAAGTGATCAAACTCAGACCTGGTAAATTTCATTGCGGGTAGTCTGTACAGTATGAAAGTTTGCTCATCGACATATTTCTGATGTTGGCTGTGAACTTAGGTACTAAATCAAACGGCAGAGATACATAACTACTTTGTTCGTGCTGTAGCTTTAAAATTAAATGGAGGAAATGTTGTAAGCCAGTGATCGAAATAAATTAGCAAGGTAACTAAATATGACAAAAGTGGATCATAAAGTCATTAGAAGCGGATAGCACGATTAAATCTGTGTATGAAGATATCAGACAAACTGCTTGTATTCCTTTTTCAGATGTTGATACGGTTTGTTGTCCGCCCACTGAACGTCACATAACAGCTGATATATATGAGCAGCTGGACCGATGAAATTATTCTTTTAGCTTTAATAGCACGATGAGCTGATAGTGTTCATTTCATGTGTTTGTCTGCTACACTATCATACTTTAGCCCTCCATTGTTTTTCAAAATCGGTAGCTTTTTTCTAAGCACCTTTTTCTTCTGGCTTTTCCAGAATTACAAAGCTGATAATCTGTATATCTGGTGACTCCTGAGATAAAATTTGGCGTTCCTGCTGCAGTGTTTACTACTTTGCTATGGTGTTTACTGTGTTTACGCCCGCCTTTCCGACAGCACTTGAAGGCAGCAGCAGCAGCTCATCTGTTGGACAGGGAAACTAATCAGGAGCCAAGTAAAGACTTTTCAGTCCTGCTAGCTGCTGCGCTAGCCAGCTCTTAAAGTCAGCCGTCCACACGATAGAAGAACACGGGACTTAGTTTATGAAGTACAGCTTGTCTTCTGTACGATACACAGCAGTCGAGCTATGTTTTAGTAGCAGCTTTTTGTTACGCTTAAAGTAGCAGGGCGGGCAGCCTCTGGCCAGCTGAAGCTAGCTCATTAACGTTAGCTGGGAAATAAGTGGAGGCAAGAAAATGGAGCTGGACGACGTGGTCCTGTATCAGGACGACTCCGGCAACTCGACCATGATGTCCGAGCGGGTCTCCGGTCTGGCCAGCTCCATTTACCGCGAGTTTGAGCGGCTCATCGAGAAGTACGACGAGGACGTGGTGAAGGAGCTGATGCCGCTGGTGGTGGCCGTGCTGGAGAACCTGGACTCGGTGTTCGCTGTCAACCAGGAGCACGAAGTGGAGCTGGAGCTGCTGAAGGAGGACAACGAGCAGCTCGTCACCCAGTACGAGAGGGAGAAGGCTCTGAGGAAGCACGCAGAGGAGGTGAGCTTCAACACCAAACTAAGTTATAACCTGGATTACAGATTACACAGGCTCGTATTATGTGATTTAGTTTGAAAAGATAAACGCCGAACCCAGTGCGAAAATCTGGCAGTTCCCTGTTGTGATGCTTATCAACCGCACATCATAGCTCACTAAGCATGAATCAGTACTTTTAAAGACATTTTTGAACCCTTGTTTCATTCGGCTTTAATTACAGACCCCTACAAATGTTACCACACCATGTTTTACACTTTTCAAACTGGTTGTTGATACTTGTCATGGACCATGATCAGGCGTTTTGGCACACAGGAAAAATGAGGGAATTGCAAGCAAACCTTCCTTGAAAATTAAATTATAGTTTAAGGAATGACAGCTAGATGTGTTGGACATTCATGAAAAAGGTTTAAAAGGACTCCCTGTGCTGAGGCCAGGGCTGACAGTCAGCCAGAGCGCCAATATGAGCTCTGAAGCACACACACTGTATTTTGGCTTCATGTCACCATGGACGCCAGCGCCTCTTGGGACCCACAGTTGCAGCTGATGCTGTAATACCTCAACATTCATTTTCAGACAAGCCTCAGATATGTGCAAAGCAGCCAGGGATTTGTTTGTCAGGTGGTAGCTTGCTGCCGCCTCCAACAAATACAGATTTGAATGTCAGTGATCACATTGAGCTTCATGACTAATGTCTCTCTGCCCTTTCATTTAAGTCAACCCAAATGACACACCTATAGCCATGATCTGCATTACTTCACTACAGTGCTGTGTCTGTGTTTGGGCAGTGACACAGTTGCTGTTGTTATGGTGCTACACCAGCACCCCGGGTCTCCACTGAAGCTTAATGGTGTTTACATTGTCATTAGGTCAGTGCTAGACCTGGTTTTGTTTTACTGCACTGTCTGTAATTTTGGGTGATGTTGTGAAAAAACAGCTACTCTTCCACACTGGTCATTCAGTATTAAATCTTGACACTAAGCCTGTGTTAAATCCATGGTAGCAACAGGCACACTGATGAGATGAAAGCTGTAGGATCCACAGAGCCATGTGTTTTGCTTTAGCAGCCAATCACGAACCACAACTCCCAGCTTTGCTCCCATACACACGTGTGCACTTTCCCCTCACACTGTCATTACCTATTGTTAGGCATGAGTGACTATGTGATGAGTGGCCCTCAACCAAAGGTCCAAATAACTAATGCTTAGAGTTGCTTAATCGATTGAAAGATAATTGCCATCTATTTTGATAATTTATTGATTGTCATTTTTTAAGCTGAAATGTCAAACACGGTTTCAGCTTCTTAAATGTAAGGATTTGCTTTTTCTTGTCATTTATGGTAGTAACTGACCAGTCTTTGGGTTTTGGACTGTTTGGACTGTGGTCTGCTGTGATCAGCAGACATTTTATAGACCAAACGATTCTTTGATGAATCATGAAAATAATCAATAGATAAATCAATAATAAAATAATAGTTAGTTGCAGTCCACCATCAGATCCCTGACTCAGCTGACCAGCGGAGGTATCAATGGTTCGGCTCCCAATAACAACAGCAACTAATGAGAAGAGTAAGAAAAACATGTATGATTTCTATTATTAGATTTGAAGCCATTGATGTTGCCTAACCCTATCAAAATAGTTTCAATGTTTACACTAATATCATTCATTTTATAGACTAAATTCATTGATTGATAGATGATTAGTTGTAGCCCTATTCATCTTATAGTAGACAAAATAAGTTGCCTACAGTAACAATGTGATTGGTTGCAAACCATCTGTGATACAAAACAATACCTATATAAGATAAAGAGCAAAGATATAACAATGCTATGAAGATAGTCTATAAAAAAAAAAAACAATCGCAAAAGTAAAATATCTACACTGGTGTCTGAAGCAATCAGGAAATCTAAAGCTATTGGTTAAAAAAAGCCAAACAAACCTGAAACCAGAGTGTAAATAAAGTACAGTAATGTCTGAAATAAAGTTACAGAGTTAGTTTAATAGTTTTTTTAACCCTTGTAACCAGGTATACCAAGCCAAACTAGAAGTGGCCACAGTATTTGAAAAACTCACACCAAGACATCCACAAGGGTGCCTCAAAAGAGCACAGAAGTTCAGTGACCACAGTGGTGTGGTCAATGAACCCTTTACCCCATACTGGCAGTCGTATATATTCACCTTAACAAAACATTTGCCCTCCAGGTGGTGATGGACTCTGCAGTTTCTTTATATTTCTGTGCAGAATATTAATTGCTTTGTTAATGCTTTAATGCTTCTCTTCAGTTTGTTAAATATTTATATGCTTGTGTTTTGAAAGTACTATGTTGAATATCTTGTGTGGAGAAGTTCTGCAGTCACAGCTCCAGGAATGATTTGGTTACTACTGTCAAGGTCAAAATCTGAAACGAATCACCAAGAAAACCGCTGTTTGAATGTTATGTGGTTAATGCATTATGTCACACTCTTGCAGGAAGAATGAATGATATGAATGCATGGTTTGCTCTTTCCAGCCTATGATCAATACTGTATGCAGGACTTGAAGTTCAATAACCACTTAACGGCCTTTAACAAAAAACACATAACATAAAATCAAAAGTTGTTTCTAGGAACTAAAAACTGAAACTACACCTTGAAAACTAACAGAAACAAAACAGACATCTACAATTGTAATTTTATTCTTTAATAAAAATTATTGATGACACAATATTTATATTAATATATCAAAGCTATTTATCACTGAATTTCATTAATGTGTGTTTTTGTTCTTTCAAAGCGCAAACTCAAAGTATTCCCGCTCTTAATCCTCACTGGTCCACATGTCTGGGCATTATACACATAAGTAGCCCCTCATTGAAACGTCTTGAACTACCCTGAACTGCTGCAGGGATTTGCACTTAATCTGCCTTATTATTTTTACAGCCTTTACACATTTAATCTCAGCAAAAACAATGGTGGGCAGCATGCTTTACACTGGAAGAAGGATTGAATTATTATAGACCAAATGCCATTGCAACATACATTGCAACATAAACATTGTTGAAGATGAGACCAAAATGATTAATTTCTTCATGTGAGTCTGGGTGGGGAAATCCTAGTATGATGTGTGTCCATGTGCGGCTTTTGCCACTCCTCGGCTTTTCCTACTTGTTGACATTTGACTTGACAGTGAAATGTTGAATGACGAGCGCAACAGGTCACAAAGCAGTGCGTTAATAATTTATGTCATGTCGTAACATGTTGCTAAAGCTTTTAGATAGACCTGTGCTGTGGGAGTTTCCATTGGTATGCTATGGGCTTACATTTATCTTGTTCCTCTAGCTGCTGTGTGTAAAATACCTCATCCCCTACATAACTAATACTTCACTCAGCAGAGCAACCAGTTGGCTTTCTCGCTGGTGTTATCAGTAATATTCTTATGCTGACATGATGTCATAGGTCTTGTCCTTTGACTCTACGTCCTCTCTTTGGGAGAGGTCAGTCTCTGTATATGTCAGTGCAGGAACTTGAATGAACAATCACAATTCAGGATGTGGCATTTATGGCTATAGGAAGTCATGACTGTGCCAGGATGAGGTAGTGAACAGAGCTGTTCACTATACCAGCCGTCATGTTCACACGTGCTTGTGTCTTACATATAGGACAGCGTATGGTTTATATTCGTGTTTTGGTACTGATATTAAAACAATAATTTGTTTGACATTCAAGTATAGTGATTTATATCAAGAAATATCTAAACACCTGATTTTGTAAATGGTTTAAATATATCTCATCATATATCATACCTTAAAATCAATAAACATCAATAAATTAATGAAAACATCAACTATATATGAAATTATTTGCTTCACATAAATAATTAAATTAAAATATTTAATTAAAGCAGGTATGCTCACCAATAAAGTCCTGTATCTGGGTAAAATGAAAATAAATGCACCAGCAGTTCTCTGAGCTCTCCACAAAATGCACATATTTATATTTTGTTCTGTCTTGGTTGGTCTTATTAAATTGGGAACATCTTTGGTACTCAGCACTTGTTGCTGTGGTGTTTTCTGAATTTCTGAGAGGTCATTTGTTGATCCAGCAGTACAGCTCTATCTACAGCAGTATCTTTTTCATTGCATACTTGGCTTGCTTCTGTTGTTTGTGCATACTGCCTGGTTCTTCTTATTATCCGCAAGAAGTCACTTTAGCCCCAGACAGAAACTTAACCAGAGAATTTGTGTCATGAAATAAATACTGGATATTGGGAGCTGACTAACGATAACTCAAGGTCATTCGGCAAACCTTAAAATGACTGTTTTGTTGGTCAGAGAATAGCAAAATGAAAACGCAAAGTGTTCCCCAACATGAACGCAACTGCCTGCTCAAAGGAGGCAAATGAGCAGCGTCGCACAGACTCAGTTACTAAGCTTCTCATTCAGGCGACAAGTCACTCAAGAAGCAAAGAAGCAGATTAATCTTACCAAACAAACCCATTGTGCGAGCCAAGTCCTGCTTGCTGCTCCAAGCCCAGAGGAATACCTCCTCTTAGTAGTTGGTCTCAGCAGAGGGGAGGAAAAGGCAAGGCAGGAAATTCTTGGGGAAAACAGCACTTCCCTCAGTTCTTTTGTCCAGTCAGGGTTGTCTGCTGACCTGCAAGAGACTACAGCCTACCCACATATAATGACAGCTGATTGATCATCATGGATCATTAACATGAAATGTATTAAAAGAGGGGGCCAAAATATTGGTAAATGGTAACATACTGTAGCATAGCCGTGTATGACATGAGTAGCATGGTGGCCTTAGGATTAGAATGAGACAGAATATAAACTGAACCTGTTAGCCATGCTAGCAGTGTTGCCCTAAAGCTAGCATTGTCAGTTGGTCCACCACTTTGGTCCAGAATGAAATATCTCACTACATTTAGGATGACTTGCACTGAAAGCCTATAGAGACGATTATGGTCTGCAGTGGATGAGTCCTTCAGTCTTTGGTGTTCTGCTGGCTTTTTCCTGTAGTGCCACAATGAGGTTGACATTTGTAGTTCTTAAACAACAGTCAGAGAAACTGCCATGACTTTTGGCACAGATATCTATGGTGTCCAGAGGATGATCTTCCTCAAAGTGATCAAAGTGCCTTGAGATGACCTGTTGTGATTTGGCGCTATACAAATACATTTGAATAGAATTCTAACAACTTAGATGAGCCCCTAATTTTTCATTTACACCCATCATCAGGTCAATATTTTATTTGTCCAAAATAAAATATTGACCTGTTTTATGCCAAAATACCTGAAAAACTAATAAGATTCCAGTTAGCCTCAGCTATACTTTGTGTTTCGTGTTAATTAACTAATGCCAGTATGCTAACATGCTAAAGTACGGCGAAGTATGGTAAACATTATACCTGCGAAACCTCAGCATTGCCATTCTGATTGATGTGTTCTTGTTGGTGTGTTTGCATTCAGTTGAAAGCAACAGTCAGTACAGTGTCAGGGATCTGCCAGCATGGCTGTAGACTCTTAGTCTTGTTTTTCCTGCAATAGCCGGCATGTTTATCAGCGGCAACGAGAGTCGTGATAGAATTTACAGCCTCTGGGTAATCACATATTGGAAGTCACTTGATTTCAGTAGGCCCTTGTTTTTCTTTCCAAAAATGGTTGCATGGTTTGTAACATCCACATTATTACCCATGTCATCATAATGAAGTAACCCTACTAGGCTCACTGAAGTAGTACATTGGTCAGTTTGCATGTGATGTCCAAGGCCGTACACACCCCTGTTTTCCCAAATGTCCCAGTAGCAACCCACAGCCAAAAACTCCAAAAGGAGTTAATTTCACTCTCTGTCAATTGAGTGCCAATACAGTGGAGCCCTGTCTGTGTGGGTGTGCTCGCACTAGTGCGCGAGCCACATGTGTTTGTGTGCGTGTGTAAGTGTGTGCTGGCACTCAGGCACAAAGAGAGCATTATACACACAGCGTAGGGGGAAGTGTGCGTGTTAAAATGCTGGAAGACTCATTCTCTGGAGTATTGTCAAATGCACAAGCCTCCTGCCTGGGTCATATGATGAGCAGCAGGGTGAGAGAGCGAGATGATGGAAGTTGTTCTAATGAATGTGTTGATGGAGTAGGAGGGTGTGTTGCTATGTGTCATCCATACAGTTTGTTAAAATCCTGCATTTCTTCAGGTCCCTCTCCTGTCAGCAGTTGAAATGATCAGAAACTAAGGCCTGTAACTATCAGCTTGCCTTTGTGTTGTAGTTGTGTACAGCTGCAGATTAGGGGCCACCCCCCCACTATGAAACCTCCCGTCTGTAGTCTAGCCCAGTGCTACGTTAATGCTCTTAGTAGATTTACATGGAAAATGCTGCATTACTACCAATACCTCAGTTCTTAAGATGCTCCCTGGGTTGTCCAGACCCCACTGCACCCTCTGTAAGTCTCTCACCCCCAAGCCCAGATAAGCCTCCCTACCATACCCTTATTTTCACCCTTGAGGAAAAAGCACACACCATAGTCGTTCAAACAAACTCAAATTTCACAATAAGGCAAAATCTATTCACTTCTTTGTATGTTAGATGCTACTTAATAAAGAGGGCATTCAATGAGAACTCAAGTGCTTTACACTGAAATAGTTTTGAGAGCCCAAAGGCAGAGATAGAAATCTCAGCCCATCAATGACTTAATTGTGTTTCAAAAAGAATTAAAACAGGCCTTTAGTTCACAAATGGATCTTGAAGCTTTGAACCTTTGTTAGACACCTCCAGTCTCAATGTGACGTACGTATAAAGAAGAGACTGCTTGTAACAGGGTGCTCAGGTGATCCTCATACCCCCTACCCAGGGCCTGACCACAGGGCTTTTTGTCCACAGTGAGGACCCACATCACAAGACTGCATGTTTGGCATGGCAAAGTACATGCCATGCAATTGCCATTGACATCATATTAGAGCTGCTGTGATTAGATTAATTGATTGAAAGAAAATTAATTGCCAGCTATTTTAATAATCAATTAATCATTGCAATAGTTTTTTTAAGGAAAATTGTTGAATGTTAATTTGCAATGTCTCATTCATAAATGTGAGGAATTTTTACTTTTCTTTATAATTTATGGTACTAAATGAAGGTTTTGGACTGTGGGTTGGACAAAAGAAGCGATTTAAAGGAATCACATTGGCTCTGGAAAGTTGTTATGAGCATATTTCACAATTTTTTGATATTTTATAGATCAAAGATTCCTTGAGTAATCATGAAAAAAATTGACAGATAAATTGATAATAATCAAACAATAGTTAGGTACAGTCCGGCATCAGACACCTGATTCAGCTGACCAGCTGAGATATCAGTGGATCGCTCCTAATTCCAACAATATGGAAGTATTGTTATTGTGAGTGTCTTAGCTTGCTTATATTTATTCATTCATTTTCCTTTGCTTCATTATTCTCTACTTCTGCACTGTCTTATAAGTAATATATTTTTTGCTACTCTTTGACAGTGTTTTCAGATTCAGGTACCTGCATTTAATTTATTCTGGTTTTTCATTTTATCTTGCCAATTTTACCTTCAGACCCACTTCCTTTCAGAGCTCAGTGAGGTTTCATCCAATCTAATCTATTCACAAACAAAGTGTAAATTGCCATCAGGGAGCAGTGGTTAACCCAGCTTTAAACGGATTAGATTCGAACAGCATGGTGGGTTAGTGGCAGGAGACATTTGGGAAGCTGGATCAAAGCCCCAAATGTCCTGTTCCTGACTCTGACCGCTGATTTATTCTTTTTTATTCTTTTTTTTCTTTTTTATCCTAATGACTTATTATGCATGAAGGTGTTCAGAGTGACCCCACCGTTGTGTGTGAGTTTATCCAGTTTCTCCTGATCTGAAAGCAGTCCTCTTTCTTAGTCTAAGATCTCCTGAGAGAAGGACTGAGGTTAGTGGCAACTGCTACTGTGAAACTTGAAAAAACAAACTTGACACTGATATCGACTTGCCCAGAAAACTGTGTGTACACACACACACACACACACACACACACACACACACACACACACACACAAAGGCTGAGGCTTTACCTGATAGTTTTTTTTGTAGTGAGGAAGCTGGCACTGTGCACCTGTTGTGCAGAGAGGTTAGATGACTTTCACAATAGACAGAAGACAGATACAGTATGCTCTATTTTCCACTGGTATCAACACCGTTTGCATGAGCTGATCCTTATCACATGCACACACAAATGGATTTGTGATTTTGTGTGCGCATTCTTCTTTCATTATCTTCCTTCTTTTTTTGAAAGTCTTTCCCATGCATACTCAATGGGTTTGTCATGGATGTTTGGTGATTGTGAGGTCATTCAGAGCTGAACAGAGCTGACTGCTACATGCATGTGTGATATTTCTGTCTCCTTGCTGCCATAAACAAATTATCTCCTCTCACTGGGAATTTTCACGTGTTTACAGTACCCATGCTATTTTCAGTGTTTTGTAATAATTGCTCTTTTCCCTCTCTCCATTTTGTCTTTATCTGCAGAGGTACATCGCCTTTGAAGACTCCCAGGATGGTGAGAAGAAGGATCTCCAATGTCGACTGGTGACGTTGGAGTCACACACACGTCAGCTGGAGCTTAAAACTAAAAACTATTCAGATCAGAGTAAGTCCACCGTATTTTCATATTTTGCATCTGTCACAGACACAGGTTCTGCTGTACTGGCACTATTATTGGAAAGTCTAGTACACACACATACAAACACACACACAGACACAAGCCAGAAACCGTGTGAGCATCGATGCAGGTCTTGTGACTGTTCGTTTGCCTGATGTGCCTGAGGGCAGATGGATTCCCATGTCCCTACTGAATAAAGGCCATTAGTAACATGCAACGTGTTTGCCTGCCAAGTCTGTTAAATGAGCTGGAGTAGAATAGGCCAAACATGTTCCAAACCCCAGGTTCACCTAAGTGTAAGGAGGATTTTTAGGGAGCTAAGACCCTGACCTGATTTGTCTCGGAAACAAAACTTTTAGTATCATTTTGTGTTTTTAGGTAAAACACAGCTAAATGCCTAAAACATTCGTATAAAAAGTGTAAGTGGTCATTATGTTTTTTTCTGAAGTAGGAAAGAGCTTGTAAAGGACAGTGTGGTCTTCCATGTGTTTAAGTGTGTGCTAGTCGTTCCAGGGCATCAGAAGAAACCCTCATGATGTGAGCATGACTGCACTGTTGACAGTGTGTGTGACTGCTTGTTTGTTCCACCGCAGGACCGTAACATACGCCCAGTTCATGCTAAGGGAAAATTTGAGAGTTCTCAGCAAATTTCTCTTTGTTTCTTTCGGTGTGACACTTCCCCTTTTTCTGTTTGTGAGTTTCATTTGTCTGTAATTATGTTTATGGGCCGAATTGGCAGCAGTGTGACTTGGATCACTATGTTGTCTTTAATCATGTCAGTGGAGCACACACAGTCTAACTCTACTACACGAGGACAAGTTGATGAATGCAAACACATTGTTCTCTGTGTTAATGTTCTTATTTCATTACTTTCTCATTTTATTTTCAATTTCATTGTGACTTTATTGGATGACTTACAAATCAGAATGACACAATTCTGGGTGAACTGGTGAAAAGTGACTTGAATTTAGTACTAGAGCTGATTTAATTAGTCGATAAAGAGAAAAATAATCTGTCGTTATTTGGTAATTAATTAATTGTCATTTATCAAACAAAATACTAAAATTACACTACATTTTCTCATTTTCATGCTTCTCCTTGTCATATCATGGTAAACTGAATATATTTGCGTTTGGACTTTTGGTCAGTCAAAACATCAAGACATTTGAAGGCATCATCTTGGCCTCTGGGCTCTCAAATTATTGCTTAAATCTCAGTCTGTGTTCAATTCGATATTGATGAGAAGATCAGTTGTTTCAGTAGGATATATTCAGGCTTATTAGGGGGCATGGAATCACATCCTTTTAAGCACCTCTGTATCTGACCAGGGTTATTTCTGCTCCACTCTTTCACCACTACTTCCTCTACCTATCTCATAACCACACTGAATCACAGTTTACATCATTCTGTGCAGCTGCTGTCTGAACTGTTCTATTCATTGATCACGTAGGTGTTGATTTTCTCGAAATTCTATACTTGAGCCTTGTTGAACACCTGAGAAAACGGCAGTGTTTGCCTTAAAATCAGTGCTGCACAGCATGAAGAAAGAAGTATGAAAGGTCCTGTGAACCGCACAGTGCATGGCCACTTAGACGGATTTACAATGGATGTATTAGTGCCGCTTTCCACCTTTTTGTAAGAGGCACTTTATTCACTGGCATCTGAAAACACACACCAAGACTGTCGGGTTGTTTTGACTACAAACTAATGCAACCTTAGAGCCACCGCACAAAATGGATTACCATTGTTGCTGACTGGATATGACTGAGGCTGATGGTGTATAGATAAGTGTGTGAATTGTTTGCGACCTTTTTTTCCTTTTGGTTATATATGAAAATGTGAAAGTGTAGAGATTAACTTGTAAATGTTTCACTACTATCTAAAGTTTTAAAGGAGACAGCCTCTTTCTTCAAACTGATATTACTTGGGCTTTTATTTATTGCTTTTGCAAAGCACATACAGTAAAATGTAGCAATGTTATGATCTTTTAAGACCGCTGTAATCAGAGATCCAAGGAGACGAGATTTAGATGTTTACATCACTTTTGTCACCAAAATCACATCAGCTGTTAATGAACTTGAATGTTTGATTTAAATTTTCAAATGTGTTGTAACATTAATGATGATGGTTTGATTTTGCAGCTGTGATTTAGAGAGGTGTAACACTACTCTAAATGTTTTCTACATGGTGTAGCTCAGGAGGGGTTTGTTGATGCATGGTGGCCCTCTTCTGGTTCTGAGATGTATTACAGCAACCACCCTACCACCACATTCTAATAAATCATCCAAATGTGACATAGAAATAGTTGATTGACCCAGTGGGAAATCACTTTTCAGCAGAACAGTTTTATCAAAGAATTCATGAAACTATTTTAGTGAATTCGGAAAGAAGAATTGGTGTTTTTGCTGTTTTATCATATGTACTTTAAATCATTTCTCTTTTTCATCCAGTCAGCAGATTTGAGGAGAGAGAAGCAGAGCTCAAGAAGGAGTATAATGCCCTTCATCAGAGACACACAGAGGTATGTTGGTCTCGGAGAAAAATATGCATGTTCCAAATTCCAAATTGATTAGAAATGAACAGCTGAAATCTTGTGTACCATATAAGTAGTCATCCCCCACAGTAAACCATGCAGCTTGTTGTTTAGTTGTGCATACATGTTTTTTGTGTGTCCTTTACACCTTGGACATTGATGACAACAACTTAACTAGGCCCAGTTTAACACCTTTTAACTGGGATTTTGACCAAATAATGCTAATGGGAAAAAAAAAGTTATATTATAAATCTTGCTCTGTTTTGAATTCAAGGTAAGATCCAGTAAAGGCCGAACAACACAGGGTGACAATAAAAAGGCTGAGGAAAGAGAATTTGTCATCTGACGTGTGCAAGAAACAAAGATACTAAAAAACTTAAAAGACTGGGCTGGCTGAAGAAGTATCCAAGCGTGGAATCTGTTTTCTGCTGAGCCTTTGGTCTGCCTTGGTCTGTTATTTATTATGCATCACTAACAGATGCCCCGGTGTCCAAACAAGCCTCTCAGGCTTCAGCAGCCAACTGCTGATCTGAATAATGTTGAATAGAAAAGATGAAAGTCTGATAGGAGCTGCCACCTCCATACTGTGGGTACATCGACACCATTTATTGTGAGTCTGACTGTCCCAGCTGTGCCTGGACACAAAGTACTTCATATATGAATGACAATAGTAATGACTGTTTAAGGTAGTAAGAGTTCCTTTGACCAGTTACAATCACATATACTGTTGTTTGGCGGCAACATAATCTGTTTAAAATCTCTTTAGATGTACAAGCTCTTTGGAGAATCTAATTCATAACATGCAGGAGTAGATTTTAATACAGCATATAAAGCACCAACACAATCTATACCATCCAGATACAGAATACAGTTTTTGCTAATTCCATGACTGTCTGCGATGTATACAGATGATCCACAGCTACATGGAGCACCTGGAGCGAACTAAACACCAGCACGCAGGGGCCATAGCAGAACCCTCAGATGCAGGCTCAGGCACCGGCACATCATTCAGAACACGGTGAGACAACCCAACCACGCTAGTTTTTCTTTCTCATCTCATACAGTGTTTGCTGGTTTTGAATTCACCAAACTGTCACTGTGTTTACCTGCACCTACATCATTTGTCAGTTGACTAATCACTAATCACAAAATGCAGCAGAAGCTCTGGTCTCAAACCTTAGTTTTCTTTGAATATCATATCCATTTACTGCAGTTTAATCAATGTTGCTGCACTCATTAGGAAACAGTCTCTGTACTCTGGGTTGACGCAATCTGATAGGCCAGAGAAATATTTTCTTTCACTTAGAATACATATGTTAATCTTGTTGCTGAAAATAGTGATTGCTGTATCAGTACATGAAAATATATTGTCATCAGTATCCACAACTAGATTTTTAAGTGGGGTTTTTATTCCTTGGCACTGTAGAGTGATATTCAGCTTCGGTTTAAGATACTGACACTAGCAGTAAAGTGCAGAGTGATATACAATACAATACAATAATGAGGGATATATAAATATGAACGTGCTAAAAAAAAATACAGTATGAAAATTATTGACAGTATGAACAGAGTGAAATGAGCACATCAAGATGTATATAGCATGTGCAGCAGTTACAGTAGTTTCCTAGGATCCTGATGTACTACAGGCAAATTCGTTAAATAAATCAAACCATAAATCAAACTGATTTCAAGTGTAAATATCGCACCCTGTCATTAGACTCGTCCTGTTATTAGTACAATTTATAGCTTAATATACATTTAAATTTATAGCTCAGTCTTAACTAGATTTCAAGATTTAAAAGTAGATAATTGTTTACTGTATGTGAATGATTCTCCAGGTCCGCATCCCTATATTGGAGCAGTTTTTAACCACTGCAAGCTCTACTCCCACACACACATATATCTTCTCTGCAGGCAAGAGGCAGAAATAGGTCAGAGAGCCTGTCTCACCAGAGAAATCAAACAGAGAATGAATGCAGGAAAAGGGGAGGAACTTGAAAGCAGCTTCAGCTAAATGTAAAAAAAAAAAAAAAAAATTGATATGAAATTTTGGTTGTTTGCAGGTAAAGATGAATGTTTATGAGAGGATTTTTGACATCGTCATAACAAAGAAAGAAATGGAAGGGCAACTCGTCATTAGAAACAGCTGGAGGGAATTAAAGTGAAGTTGTTTGAGACAGATTGAGGATGCTGTGGAATGTGTAAATCTGGGCTGTAGTTTGGCTGTTGTCAGATTAATCTATTTCATTGGGATGATGAGCTTTGTGGTTGATTGCTCACTTGCGGAGCAGATTATGGCTGCTGCAGGGAGCCAGGAGGTTAGGTTAATGTTTCTTTTATATGCAATATGTGGTTTATAAAGAGGTACTGGTTCAGCACTACGTGTCACTCCTTAGTGCCCTTCTCACTCTTAAGAAATGCTTGCAGATTTACAGCTAACATATTTTTGTGTGGGGTTTTCATGTCTTTGTCAGGCTGGCTGATATGCAATGCAATTTTCTCAATTTTGAAGGATAGCTTGAGTTCACTTGCAGCACTTCAGCATAACATGCTCCATATGACCATGTTAAACAAACCAGGTCTGGATTCAGAAGGGGCAATGTGTTATGTGAGCATATTTCTAAGCTTGTGTCCTTCTTGTTCAACAGGTGTTTGATAAACTGATAATACCCTTTTGTTGTGGTTGTGGATAATGAGCAATAAGCACTGTTATTGTGGCCTCCACTAAAATGCATCCTGAAGTTTGTTTGTTTTTTGAAATTCCTCCGCTGTGGGCTCTGCTGTGAAGTGGCGCTGCTGTCCACACTGTGTGGGGGAGCTCTGCCCCGCCCTCATGCAAACAGGCAGCAATACAGAAAGCAGAGGCAGCAGACAGACTGGCTTTTAATTAATTTATTTCTGCTCTGTGATAACCTGTTAGATTTATTCACATCAAGGAAAAATCCAAAGTTTATCATCTTAATTGACATAAATTGTTTCATGATCCTGTATTGAGATCAGTTTAATTTTCCAGCATTATATCCTTGTATCCCTCCTCTTATTAGTTCTCTTCAATAATCAAATCAGGCTTTTTTGGGAGGAATATTTGTCATCATGATGGAAATTATTTTGCATCATTAGCTGGATGACTCTAGGTATGCCAATTTTTGCTTCTTGGTCATTGGTCACTGTTAGTCAACCACTTTGATCCAGACTGAAATATCTGGACCACTCAGTTTTGCAAAGACAATCATGGCCAACGGAGTACCCCTATTGACTGTAGTGACTATTTATCCAGAGCCACCACAAAGTTGATATTTTTACTCCAGAGTGAAGTGTAATAATAATAATCTTGGTCGTTTGACTTTTCTTCTAGTGCCATCATCAGGTTAGACCTTTAACTTGTCCAACACTTTGGTTTATGACCAAACACCTACAAACCTGATGGAATTCCTATCAGCCTCAGCTGGACTTTGTGTTTAGTGCTAATCAGTAAATCTTACCATGTTAGAACGCTAAACAAAGATTGTGAATGTGGTATACCTTTTACCAGCTTGGTAGCAATGTCATTTTGGGCATGTTTGAACGCTAATGCTAGCATTTAGTGTAGTGAAGCTCATGGAGCTCCTTAGCATAGCTGTACACTTATTGCCAAGAAAGTTAACATGACATATGAGACAGTGAATCGTGTTTAATTGAATGCCACTGTACTGTGTGTCTTAATGTACTGTTTCTGTGCATTCAGGCAGCCCCAGCACCTCACTATCCCTCCAGTTAATGCACTGCCAATGCCAACCTACACACACACACACACACACACACACACACACACACACTTTTTGATAAGTCTCCCTGTTCTGCAGCCAATAAGCTGCAGCCTGAGAGGAGGCATATGGAACAAGCTGCCTCAGCATCCAAAAGAGAGAGGGACATGGGGAGAGACAGAGAGGGAGGGGTGGTGGGTGCTGTTGGAGTGAGAGAGGGAGAGCGTCAGAGTGTTCTAGACTGCACAGCGGCAGCCGCGTCGCATCTCGGCAGAGGAGCGAGGAGGAAGGAAAACAGGATCACCTGCCAGAGGAGGACACTGGGGGAGAGGAGCTGAGGAGCTGCTGCTGCCAGCCTCTCCCTGCTGTCTGTGGACGATCAGCTGCTCTGCTGTGTGTGCCGCCGCTGCTTGGCTTTTATCAATCACTGCTACTGAGGCCACCAGGATTACTGTTGTTGTCACTGCTGCTTGCAGTTTTATCTGCCTTCAACCTGCTCCTGTTCTCTGTCTGCCTCACAACTGAGCTGCATCATACAGAGGCCACTGCTCAGCTGCCCGCTCCCAGCTAGACGGATACAGCATCTTTGACCTCGGCTGTACATGCCCTTATAGTGGTTGGTGTTCAGTTATAGATCTGCCAAGGAGAATTTGGTGCTTCACTGACCCCCACCTCATCTGCTGGCATCGTCTGTGGCCCCCAAAATCCTGGTCCCTGTTGAGGCACTGGGCCATGATCTGGGGGGGCCATGAGCCCCGGGTGTATGCTGCTGTTTGTTTTTGGCTTTGTAGGGGGAGCAGTGGTCATCAACTCTGCTGTACTGGTCTCTCTGTCAGTGCTGCTGCTGGTTCACTACTCTGTCTCTACCGGTGGCTTACCTGCCCTGCCTTCCTTACCCTCCTTACCCAGACCCAGCAGGTATAAAATGTATGCGTGTGTCTGTTACCTAAATGTATCTTAACCTGCTGTAATCTGCATCTTGGTAGCCGCTGTCAGTTTGTAGTCATGCAGCCGCAGCGTTGCTGCCATGTGGGTGTGTTATAGTCAGGCAGTGTGAGACTGCACACTAAAAGTAGGTCAAGTGAGAAATAGGAAAAGTGACAGTCATACCTGGAAGACCACACCACCTTAAATGTATGCTTTTAACCAGACTTGCTGTGTATTATCATCATTTAGTTAACATCTTTTCCAAGATGAAACTGTAGAATGACTGATGGTGAGCATGTGATTTTTTTTTTCTCACCCATCAGTTCAAATAACAAAAGGCAGCATTGGTTACTGTCAGTGGCCTGCATGTGACCTCTTCCTCTCAATATGGTGGTGTGTCCATTGTTTTTGGGCTGCTGCTTTTCATCGCTGCCTGCTGGCTGCTCTTTTCACCGTGGCAGCCATTGTTCTGCTCACACTGTGCAATATTCTCACTTTCACCGGAGACTAGCTGCTGGTGTGTGCCTGGTCTGATGCAGTGTGTTGAATTTAACATGTTCCTATGTGTTAGTGAATATTAATGGTCTTTCAGTGCACAGAGTTGTTATGAAATGGAAATTTGTATTTGAACACCCAAATGTAAAAGTCAATGGGTTAGTGAGTTTTATTATAAGAGCCAGAGATGGTAGCAGTTCCTGCTGATGTGTCCCTGCTTCCATCTCCCAACTGATCTCCTTCTACTAACTCACATGGCAGAGTACATGTCCATCATACAGTCAGATACAAATGAATTTGCATTATTGGCTGAGCTAATAGGTGTGAGATAATGGAGTTTATGAGGCAGTCAGCTTTATTTCTCTTCCCAGCACTTCACTGCCAACCTGACTCAAGGGGATCTTTGCTACAACACCTCTCTGTGAAGTCTTTACTCAGACTTGTCACACAGTTTGTTTTGTCTAACTGGTTACATAATAGTGATTTGCTCCCACTGCAATGAAAAATGAACAAATTAAAATGCAGGCTGAGAAAGATTACAACCCTGTCCATTTAATTCAGTAAAAGCAAATGAGATGTATAATCTGGAATGAGTGACTTCAGGCTTAGTGAATTACACGAACTGTTACACAAAACTTTATTCATCACTTCACATTATAGCCTAGTCTTTTCACTGTCTCTGTAGGAACCCCATCACAGCATTGAGAGTCAGGGTATAAACATTCAAAGTAATGAGAACATGCCCAACCTGGTTTACAAAGTGTAAAACTAAAAATTTTTATTGCCCAGTATAAATCACTTATTCTTGCACCATGCTGTTGTCAGGACTGTTTTCCTTCCTTAAGGCTTCCTTTACTACCAAAGGAATTCTTTATTTTTCAGGCATGTTAACAGCATCTTTATTTTTCAGGCATGTTAACAGATGGCCATTGATATCTCTGGATATCAATGGCCATCTGTTGGTCAGTTGGACAGTCTAGCACTTTGGTTGAGCATGCATCTGAATTACTTTAATTCTCTCTAGTGCCACCAGCAGGTCAAAGTTTCCAAGTATCCAGTGAAATATCTCAACATCTACCAAGTGAATTGGCACAAAATTTTTTGGGACATTATTGGTTCCCAGGAGATGTATCCTACTGACGTTGGTGATCCCCTGACTTTTCATCAAGTGCAATTATGAAGTTGGATCTATATTGGATGGATTGCCATAACATTTAGGATACACATTCATGTTCCCCTCAGGGTATTTTAGAACAATCTGACGGAGCTTCTAACGTGGCTATAGACTCTTAGTCTTGTTTTCTTTTTTATTCTAATTACGTAATGGTGACTTAACCAACAGGCTGATCTCTCACTCTTTTTTATTTCTTTGTTTCAGGATTGGTCTTTCCCCTTTTCACTCATCCTTCCTTCTCCTACTTGTCTCTGTATCCAGGAAAGAGCGCCCCATCTCCATGGGCATATTCCACCTTCCTGGGACTGATGGTATGACCCCTGACCTCCAGAGGGAACCTGTTGACACCCCTTCTGAGCCATGGAGATTCAACAACCTCAGCCATCCGCGGTCCAACACAAGCCTCAAGGTATGACACACTGTGACACACACTCACACAAATGGGTCCTGCTTTGAATGAATATAAAAGAAAGACCTCTTTATATCATTAGTTGTAAAGTGTAAAGTTACAGTCTGAAGTTGGCTTGTAGAGCTTCCCACGGATCAGACTAGTGACATCATCCCCTGTTCACTTAAAAGAGGTTGTGGAAACAAAATGCAAACACTCGATGCCAGCAAACACCAGAGAAAGAGTACATTTCTATTCTGAGAGAAAGGATTGTTCAGTGTGTCCAGAATTTTTAGCAGCCTGTGAGCTTCTGTGTGTGTGTAATGGGGTGGCTTGGAGCCCAGCAAGCTGAGGAAGTGGTACCATTCGGGGGCCTGCCTTTAACCTCAAGGGAGGGTGGAAAAGACAGAGTGTCTTCACATTGTTGCTGTTGGAGACCATGCTGCAAGCAAGGCTCTGTCATGAATATTAATGACCTCCTAATAAGTATTCATTTGCTGTTATTACACTAGTACTGGAAATTGTAAGACTTGAAATGGAAGTGGTTAGAGTTTTGATGACCTTTAGTTTGACCCATTGTCATGACTTGTGTATCATAACTGGCTGCCAAGGTGGCTGATCACCTTGAGTCCTGGAATACAATAAAAGTGTGGCAGTACATCATTCTCACTCAAGCTTACACACACACACACACACACACACACACACACACACACAGACACACACACACAGACACACACAGACACACACACACACACACACAGACACACACACACACACACACACACCACACACATACCAGGCACCCAGTGCAGATATACAGTCCTGCCTTTGTGTTTTGTCCCCTGACTTGACATCTTCCAAAGATTTACTCTCAATGATCCTTTCCCTCTCACCATGTAAATGTGTGTGTATGTGTGTGTGTGTGCGTGTGCGTGTGTGTATGTGCGTGTGCGTGTGTGTGTGTGTATGTGAGAATGTTTTTTGGAGGGTAGGGAGGAACCATTATCAGCAGAGTAGCAGAGGAGAGAAGCTTTCTCCCTATTGGCCACCCAATGCTACTATAGCAACAATAGAGTGACGCCAGCATGCAGAGATGTGAAAGAAAATACTCCCATCAGTAGGAGAGAGACACATAGGTGGGAATATGTTGGAGAGAGAGAAAAGCAGTGTGGAGAAAGTTGAGTTTTACTAACAGTATTTAATTCAGGGTTTATGAAAGCTTTAAAGTGTAATAGTAACGTCTTGCATTTCATCTGTTTTCAAGGTGACCTAGGGATCAATTCAGATGCGTTGTTGTCCTGATTGATTCCTTTCCATCAGGCACTGTACTATTTATAGGACTGAAGCCACTGGTATTAACGGATCAAAACAATACAGGGTTAGATATTCTGCATGCTACAAAGGGCTGCTAAGAGCTGATGAAACCTTAGACTGTTTTATTGGTACTGTAAATCCAGTTCATTTTCATTCATCTACACAGAAAGCCTTTGCCAACCAGGTCACCTTGTGTACCAGAAGAAGCCATGAATACTGCTCACTACACAGTTCACTCCTACGCTTTTGTTTTATTTTCTCTGACACATTCAGATCATTGCTGATGAAAAACCCTTTTCATTCTCATTCTTGTAACATCCATTTATATCTGTATATTACACATCATATTAGTTTGGTTTGTTTTTTTGCTTGAGATAGTTTTAAAGAATGAATTTTAGGAAATATTGCTGAGAGTGAGTCTTTAATGTCCCTCAGTGTGAGGAACAGTTCTCCCCAAACAGAGTGGAAGGTGAAAGTTCACAGGAGAATTTGCCCAGTCAGGAGGCTGATCAGCAGCAGGTAGACCTGTCTGTCACTCATGGAGAAACTAACCACGGCATCTACCAAACATATCTACTTTGGTAGCTGTGTTGCAGACTTTGCTCGAGCGTGATTAAATACAATTGTGCTAACATACTGGCAATACCTCATATCTCATTTAAACTGCATGACTGAGGTGGTTCAGTGGCTCATAGCCTCTTATAACTAATTTACTGATTTACATGAATATCTGAAGGCTGTTTGCTAGACATGGTTTTGTTTGTAGATTACAAAATGCATATGATTTGTGAAAGGTGGTGTGCTCTGTTTGCATGTTGTGGTTTAGTTAGTGTTTGTGTTGGTTTTAGCTGCATGACAAGGTGCAATGTTTGACACAGTTGGTGTTAGCATCTGTATTATTTTTACGGCATTTTATTAAACAGAAGGAATTCAGATTTATGAGCTCATATGGTTTTCTGAAATAGTCTACAAAGTTTCAACAATCACAACTTCAAGATCCACTTACAAGCCTTTTCACCTGAGCTTACACTTGAATTTGCTCAGTTTTCATATGTGAACTTCAGTCATGGCTAAAAGCTCCACATAAAGCTAGTACGTAAAGTAAAAATATTTATGTTTACAAAATCAAGTTCAACTTGAAACTCTCTTTTCTTCAGAGTGTTTTTCTTTATCTGTTTTAGTTGACTTTGGGAATGGAGTGATGACATTTTGGTATTTTTGGTGTAATCACCCTTTTATGCTATTTTGCATATATGCAAATATGCTGCACACTGGCTGAATTTACAACTTAAAATGCAAGAGGATCATATGGTTGAACAAATAAACCTATAGTATAAATCAAGTAAGGGTTGGGTTGACTCAACTACAACTGGACTTCAAGAGGACATTTCATTTCTCATCCAAGAAGCTTCTTCAGTTCAGAACTGAACTATTCTCAGAAATGAAGAAGCTTCTTGGATGAGAAGTGAAATGTCTTTAAGAATTTACAAACCAAGTTCAGTTGCAGTTGGTTCAACCCTTACTCGAATACCATGACCTGGATGACTGACCTTCACAGACCTATAGTATAATGTCGACCTCATGAAGAGCATACTTTTATCTTTTGTTTTCCTTTTTATCCCCTGACTGTCTTCTCTCTCCCATCCTCTTCTTCCATCTTAAGGATGAATTGTCCAATGCGACCCGCGGAGGCTCCAAGTCCAGTACTTCAGCTAACCAGGGAAGCATGTCTAAAAGTGGAACTCCTGTATCTTCACAAGGTGGAGGATCCAAATCCAACACCCCCATGTCCTCTCAGGGTGGTATCTCTAAATCCTACACCCCCACATCTACATGCAGTGCTAACTCTCAGTCCACCACACCACTATCTCCTCATGATGGAGAGTCCACCGGAATGAGTCCTGCCCCCACTGGTGGGTCTGCCTCTGCCACGCCCCTGTCTGCCGCTGGTTCCGATGTCTCCATGGAATCTGTGGGCACGCCCCTGCATGAACAGGAAGTTTCAGACGGGCTCAACAAGAACCTGGACAGGAACAGTGGGAAACCAGAAAGCAATAAGAACATTGCAGCGGTGCAAGAAGGACAGCAGGGACAGCGTGGACATGATGGGCAGGACTCGACACCCCTCAAAGGGGATGGTGAGCGCTACAGTTAAAACACCTTGAAGCTAGTAAACTCGTAGCAATTTAACATAAACTAGGAAATTTCTCAGAACTTGTTGGAGTGTGGAGTGTACGGAAATGTACTGAAATCTTTTTTTTTTTTTTTTACATAACACATCATAAATTACAAAAATAGTGTAGGATTTTTTGCTGCTTAACATGTGCTCTATCAACAGTTAAAAAGAACCAAGAACACCATAGTTAGCCATACAACTGACATTTTATTGTGTCATCATTAAAAATATCTCCTGGCTCAAAATCGACATGTTGTATCGAATTCCAAAATGATATGTAATATGTTTATATAGTCTATAAAATGAAGGAGCTGCAGTTGGACTTTGTACACACTTCTGAACACATATACGCACAAACACACACAGAAAACAACTTCTTACACTCCTGCTTAGTATTCAAACATCATGAGTCCAAACACCAAAACGAACCTATCATTAGAACCAAAAGAATCTGCTGGACGCATTGATGTGGATTTGTGGTGATGTGTGTGTGGTGTTAAAAATATGAAAATTACAGCAAGTCAGAAATTAAAGTAGAGTAGGAAGAGAAAAGTTTTTCTGTTGTCACTTCATATGGGAGTCTCTAGGAAGGTTGCTGGCACTCCCATCACTTGGAAGCTCACCGTGCCAAATGTGTTAGACGTCTTGATTCCTTAAGTATATACGAGGAACAAAGACAAGTTTTGACATTTAGGCGATAAAATTCTGTATTGTGCGCAAAGGTGCAAGTGAAAGAGAATGTTTTTAGAGGAGTTTACAGTTGCTCTCCACTCTGGTGTCAGATGAGACTCCCTCTAAACCGCTTTGACTCCCCACACACACTCATTGTAGAATCTTGCTTATTTGTGTGAAAATGGTCAGGTCAATCTCTGAGAAAAGTCATAGCACATCGATCTGTGCCATTTGATTGAATATATCCTGGCAATGGTGCAAGACTACTACTACTACTAAATCCCTTCAGATAATTGTAAGAAGAATAAAAATTCAGTGCTCTTCCTGAATACACTTGAAACACACTTGCAGCTGTTGAAGCTCTCAGCTGCTGCAAAACATCAGTAACAGGCTTCACAGTGGTGCTATTGCAATAGTTTTGACTATGTGAAACCTTTCAGCCTGATCTAGCTGTCTGCAAGTCTCACTTCTGTGGCCTTTATAGCATGTGAGATATGTTATGCAGTTCTAATACATTTTTTTTATAACTTAATCTTGTTAAACAGCTTGCTGATTTCTGTTCAAATTAATGTGGGCTAGTCATGCTTGACATTTTAAAACTAGTAAAAAGTTTCTAGCCTTCATTGTCTGGGACTAGTAGTAATTTTCATTCTCTTAATGACTGGCTAATAGCAAAAATTCTAAAATCCAAATAGAACTTTATGAGGCAAATTGATGTGGCCTCTATAAATCTCTTCAGCATTAGGAATTCATAGACACCATTTTTCTTCTACTACTCACTGTTTGTGTGTACTGACTTTCTCATTCTTCTGTTCTGTGTCTCTGCTGGTTGCACTAGATGGAGCAGACAACCTGGAGAAGTCTGAGGTGCAGGCCATCATAGAGTCCACTCCTGAGCTGGACATGGACCTTGATGGCTGCAGAGGAACAAGGTAGAGGACTGAATAGATATTTTATCATCATTACCCTAAAATGAACTATATATTAGAGGAGACTGTCAATATTTATAGGTCTATATGTTTGTTCTTCTCAAAACTGTCATTAAAAGACCAAAACCAACAATTCCAGTTTCTATCCATTTGTATCAAAGTGTTAAAAGTAAAAGCTGTGTTCACATGTATTATGAAGGTGATGCTTAGCAAAATGATCATATTGGAACATCATGCCTCCTCTGACATGACAATCATTATCTTGTTACACTTTTCCCCCCTCTCCCCTGTCCATCCAGCACACCAACTAAAGGTGGCATCGAGAATCTAGCGTTTGATCGCAACACTGACTCTCTGTTTGAGGAGCTGTCGTCTGCAGGAAACGACCTGATAGGAGATGTGGACGAAGGAGCCGACCTGCTGGGTAAGAGGCCTCACTCTCACATGACTAGATATATAATCTCATCATAGTCTCAACTTTTGCAAACAACTTTCCTCCCCTGCTGTATTCTCTGAATTATTTTTTTCTGTGGCTGCTGGACTTAAACATCCTTACAGATGAGTTTTCTGGTGTGTATCATTAACTTACCCCAAGATCTTTTTACCAACTCCTATTCTCAACATTTGTGTCCCTGATTCTGTGTTCAGATTCAGTTCCCTCTGTGACTCTTTTATCTGTGAGAATAGATTAGAGTGGTGCTGCTGTGTTATTAAAGGCAGTAATAACATAGACTAGAGTTGTTCAAATGAGACCATTTAACTTACTTACAGAGTCTCATAAACCTCTTCCATCATCTCTTGCATGACTGTCAGACTACAACTTTCTAGGTAAGACTGTGAGAACAATGTTAGTGCATAGGGTAGAATACTATTATGAAATTTTCCCTTTCATGTTGAACCAAATGAAAAGGTGAAACATTTATATCGTGTTCACATTATGGGATCATTTTCAGGTATGGGTCGGGAAGTCGAACATCTTATCCATGAGAACACCCAGCTGCTGGAGACCAAGTTAGTACTCATGATATTACTGAACTTTTTTTTGTATGAAAATATATCACTGTTGAAGACATTGTTACATTAGTGGATCGTCTTATTGTGCTTGCCAAATAGCAACATTATCTTCCACATTCATACTGTCTATAACTATTTATCTCTATTGTAATCAATTGTATTGATAATGAGCTAATACATGAAAACAGAAATATCCTTCCCATTGCATTATTGAGAAACAGGACAGTGCTGCCACCTTGTGTTTGATATAGATGTTACATTACAATATATGTTCATATATGTGTGCGTTTGTTTTCAGAAATGCTTTGAATGTGGTGAAAAATGACCTGATAGCACGCATGGATGAACTGTCTTGTGAGAAGGAGGGCCTGCAAGGTGAGCTGGAGGCTGTCACTCAGGCCAAGACCAAACTGGAGGAGAAGAACAAAGAATTAGAAGAAGAACTCAAAAAGTGAGTTGTTGACTGCCCACCTGTCAACATATTGCATTTGAGTGTGTACTGTGTGAAGATGGTGGTTAAAGTCTTTGTGTACTGGTTTGCAGGATTAGAGCAGAGCTTGAAGACGCCAAACAGAAGGTCAAGAATGACAATGAGGATGATGTGAGTCCTTGGTATTTGTTGTGTCAGAGTGTGTGATACACCTGGTTAGAGGAATGCTAAATGTCAAACCTGTTTTAGATTCTCTTACCTTTAGTGTTCCCTTTAAAAAGGCTCATATTGATCTTCTGATTTTAAATAAAAAGCTAACATGCGCACGTGTCACATATAGTCTGTATGTAGTAAATAGTGGTTCAGTGGTCTTATGCTGGTGTTGTGCCTGCAGAGCGATGTGCCAACAGCACAAAGGAAGCGCTTCACCAGGGTGGAGATGGCCAGAGTCCTGATGGAGAGGAACCAGTATAAGGAGAGGCTGATGGAGCTGCAGGAGGCCGTCAGATGGACAGAGATGATCCGGTAAGACAGACAGCACAGAGACAAGTAGTGTGAAGTAGGGCTGAACAAATGGAAGACAACATCTAATTGTGGTTCTTCGAATGAATTGATTTAAATTATTTTACGTAAGTCAAGACATTCACTCAGATTGTTCATGTAGAAATGTAGTCTTTTATGAACAGCAAAAAGACAGACCTCAGCATGTAGAGACTGTATTAACCAGCAACAGCCTAATTGTTTTTGTTGCTTTGTTGCCAGCTCGCAGAATAACATTATCCACAGCTGAGTAAATCTGCCCTTTATCATTTTCCAGACATTGCTATGATTTGAGCATGAAGTTCTGCTGTAATTGAATACAATTCTCCTATTTCTTTGCCTTGATCCTTAGCATCCACAAAGGGACAATGCAAAGCTATACTATGCAAGCAGACTATGGTTTGATGTTCAAAGTAGAAAAGGAGGAACTCACTGTAAAACCTCATTTAAAGCATTCAATTCAATTCACATTGAATTCTGTCTCTCAGGGCTTCAAAAGAGAATCCAGCTCTTCCAGAGAAGAAGAAATCCAGCCTCTGGCAGTTGTAAGCTCCTCTTTTCTTTTCACTTCAACTCTTAGATACCAACAGTGTGATGACAGTGTTATTTATGTGTTTCATTTTGCTTTTCTTTTGTATCCCATGTTGAATGGTTGTTTCCTCCAGGATGTAGGTAAACCGTTGCCATGTTAACGGTGTCTATCTTGACTTGGGTTCTGATGTTTTTCTTGACAACAAACTGAACAGAGGAGAGCCAGCGAGGAAGCAGTGGCTCTGATCTCAGATCTGAGCTGCTTTGCTATGACAATTATCATTATTAAAAGTTAATGTTGTAAACATTAAGTGACAAAAGCTTTTGAGAGAACTGAAGTTGGGACAAAGTACTTGTTTAGTTACACAGAAATTAAATCTGAAATACTGTCTTTCTGTTCTCTAATCCCAGCTCTCCTCTGTTGAGTGTCATAAGGAATGAGTGTGGTTTGGATTGAAGGAGGATATTCTGTGGGGCAGGTTTTTGGCAAATGGATTGGGACAGTATAAGAGAATCAAAATCTGATAAATCCACCATCTCTGCTGCCCTGTTTCTGTGTGTCCCTCTATATTCTGCCTGATGTTGTGATGTCTGTATGCAGGAGGTGTGTTGGGGACTTTGTTATAAAAATGGGAGGGAAGGAAGGAATACGGGTGGAGTTTGTTGATCAAAACAAAGCAAATATGCTCATAGAGATAGATTTACCAGAGCCTGTTTCTTACAGACTTATAGTATTTACTGTAAAAGTATTCATCAGAAATATGCTAAACATGTGCTACTATACATAGATGTAATGTTATAGATACAGTGTGCGCCCACTGTAAAATTAGGAGGGATGTAAAGTGTTGTCCAGGCCTGTTGTGTTCTGTGTTGTGTACTAATGTCCCAGTCGATTCACAATATTAACCCTGCACTCCAGCACTGTGAGGGGACAGCTGCTCTGATGCTTTGCTGTTGGGGAGACAGGTTAACGGGAATATGCACATCAATGTCCGATTGTTACCTGTATGAAAGCCGGCATGGTGTGTTGGCATGGGAAAGGTACCTTTTTACCCTTAAATGTTGAACCCTACCTCTGCTGCTGAAGCTACTGCTTGTGTCCACCCCTCTATATGTTGTGTCTGTGTGCTTTCTCTTTCCCCTTTCGTTCCCACTTCCCCACCCTTACACCTCCAGTTTCAGCCGTTTGTTCAGCTCGTCGGGCGGGGCGGCCAAGAAGCCGCCGGCAGAGGCCCCAGTGAACGTGAAGTACAACGCACCCACCTCTCAGATTCAGCCGTCCGTCAAGAAGAGAAGCAGCACTCTTCAGCAGCTGCCCAGTGACAAGAGCAAAGCCTTTGATTTCCTCAATGAGGAGTAAGTCAGCAACTATAAAAAAAAATCTTAAAAATGTTGTCAGGAGTTTAATTACAATTTTAAACAACTTTACAGAGACAAGTGGTCTCTGTAAAGTTGTTTCACAATAGTACAACATGCCTCTTTCTTATCCTATTTCTGTCTGTTTATATATGATATGTTATGTGAGTTCCTGTTCAGTCCTGAGTAATAATAATCAGATATTTGTTTTGGTCTCTTTCTGACACTGGACAACATAAGCAGACACATTAGCAGCATAAAAGTGCAGCTTGACTTGCTGTGAGTCACTAAAATGTCCCCACGAGTGTCAGTGTAGCACTGATGATACAGGATGACATCATTACATTTCAGTCCATATAACTTAATGTTTACACCTTTTTTATTAATTTATAATAAGTCGGTTTGAGCACAAACTGGACTATAATTAAAAGACAATGGTGTATAATTTTAGATGTGAAAGCTCCGCTTCAACAAATTGTAGCTATCGAAGTTTGTCTAAGATTAGGCGTCTTTGTCAGTGGACTGCTGTTCTGTCCTGCAGAGTGGCAGCCAATAGCATGGTGTCCAGGCGAGAGCAGAAGAGGGCTCAGTACCAGCAGGTCAAAGCCCATGTCCAGAAGGAGGATGGCAGAGTGCAGGCTTACGGCTGGAGTCTGCCTAAGAAATACAAAGTAAGGAGACGAGTGACGAGTGACCTTGTCTTCTGTTGTAATTGAATTGTCTCATCTTTCTCATATGATGGCAAAACTATTATGATGCAAGTTATAACAGAAACAAGCTGTAATGCAATGTTGCTGTTTTAATCGTTCAGGCCAATGGTGGTCAGGTAGAGAGCAAAGTGAAGAATCTACCTGTTCCTGTCTTCCTCAGACCACTGGATGAGAAAGATGCTTCTATGAAGGTATTTCCTCCAGCTGATGTATAGTGACTGCATAATTGCATCCAAAATATCTTGTTGGCTTTTATACTCAACAATAAATAAATAATACCTAAATCCTAATGTGTAAATTGCTAGTTTTTAAGTCAATATGGGAAGACTAATGTATGAATGTTTTGACTGAAGCAGCTGATAGCCCAGTATTGGCCAGATCCACCAGCAAATCATTCTAATAATTGTGTTGCATTTAATTATGGTTCATTTTCTTATCTCTGAATGTGTCTCAGCTGTGATGCATATCTCTGCATATTCTCTATATCTCTCTCTATATATCTCTATATATTGTCAAGTTGACATTTGATATATCTCATTCAAACAATACTGTATTTGCTGTTTCTGTGCTTCAGCTGTGGTGTGCCGCTGGTGTGAACCTCTCTGGAGGGAAAACCAGAGACGGAGGTTCCATCGTAGGAGCCAGCGTGTTTTACAGTGACATATCTGGACCAGAGAGCCCTAAAAGGAAAATAGGGTCTCAGAGCAGCCTGGAAAAACTGGATCAAGAACTCAAGGCACACACACAGAGATTCTACTTGTTGTCTTCATCTCATCCCACAAGGACACATGGTGATCTTCATACATACCTGCACATAATGTTTCATGCTCCATGTCTTCTTTTGTTTGTTGGCACAGGAGCAGCAGAAGGAGTTGCGTCAGCAGGAGGAGATGTCGTCACTGGTTTGGATCTGTACCAGCACCCAGTCCACCACTAAAGCTGTCGTCATTGACGCCAACCAGCCTGGAAACATCCTGGAGAGCTTCTTTGTGTGCAACTCCCACGTCCTCTGCATCGCCAGCGTGCCAGGTCAGCGGATGAGCACATGTCTACACTGAGGAAGAGGGGATTTTATTACTGACATCTGTGTCCAAAGAACTTCTTTTACTTTCAGTGACCCACAGAGGAATTGCATCAATTACAAAGAACAGCATGTTTCCTCATTCATGCATATATGTATGTTTTTAATTTAGGTGCAAGAGAGACCGACTACCCAGCTGGTGAAGAAATAGCTCCAAACTCTAACACAGGACCAGCAGGAGATGCCGGCTCAGAATCAACCAACAACAGCTCAGCAGGCGGCGACGGTGTGCTCGGAGGCATCACTGTTGTCGGCTGTGAGGCTGAGGGAGCAGCAGCTGTTCCTCAGACAGCAGTCAGTCCAGGAAAGGACGGAGAAACTGGTCAGAGATGTTCACTATTTGATCCCTTCTCTACCTGACATTAGTATGCGTGCATTAGCAACTCACTTGTCTTTCCACAATATTGTGCTGAGTGGTGGGAAATGAATGAATTTCCGTCTTATTTGAGAAGCTGTATGAGCAGTTTAAGTTACATTTATTACTGCATCATAGACGTCATGGTTTCAAAGCTGCATTTGGCTGATTGCTATGAGTTCGATTTCAGCAGTAGAACTGTATCTTTTAACATGCTCGTAGTCTCTCCTCTCGCAGAGTGTGTGCATGTCTGTTCCTGAAAGCCATGGCCTAGCCACATAGCTCTCCTGAATATCAGTAGGGATGCGAGTGATTAGTGCTATGCTAAGAAAGTTGCTTTTACTTTTACTTTAGGCCTAAAAGTAGAGCCAAAAATGTGTCACAGTTTTCAGCCAGTTGGGACCTATTTCCTCCGAGATGCTTGATGAATTCAGACCCAGATTGTGTTTTGATAAAGTAGAAATGCATTCAACCTGGTTCAGCTCTGTGATCAAAATTAGGGAAAAGTATGATGATGTGATAACTGTCAGCTCTAAAGAACAAAAAAAAAAGACATGCATGACAATCTGCAGCTTAGTGAGGGAGGGACAAAATCTGTCATCTGTGCCTGAACACATTGCATTCTCTGGCACATGGATCCTCTGCACAGAATCCAGAGCAGCAGAGGAAGCCACAGAGGCGACCGAGGCCAGTGAAGGGCCTGCTGATCAAAGAGAAAGCCTAAAGGGAGTCTACACTGAACACGTCTTCACTGATCCGCTGGGGGCTCAGCAGACGGCAGAAGCTCTAGCCAACTACTCTCAGAGGTAACATCAGGAGGCCCATTACCCGACACAATGTCATTACAATTCAGCTTGTCCAATAAAACTGCCAATTTTATCACTACAACCATAAACAAACCCACTGAACAACAACATCAAATTGCTGTAAAACCATTTACTGTTTGGTCATGAAACCTACTTGCAAACATTTGTGTGATGGCAAATTATTATTGCACTGCATTAAACCCTTGCTACATTGCTTGTTGACTGTGTGTGTTTTTACTCTCTACAAGATGAGCTGGAACTGTGTATCAGGCCTATGAACTAGACCTGACTTCCTTTTTGTTTCCTTGTTCTTTGCCCTTGTGCTCTGACGACCAGGGAGAGTGACCTGGTGAAAGATGGAGTGAGTTCAAACCCTAACGCAGAGGAGCAGGACCTGATGAGAGAAGAGGCTCAGAAGATGAGCAGTGTTCTGCCCACTATGTGGCTGGGGGCACAGAACGGATGGTGAGTTCTAAATGTTTTTCTCTTTGCACACTTATGCTTATGGCCAGAATTTAAGAAATCTGATCATCGGGTTTCTGATTCTAGTGTCTATGTCCACTCCTCTGTGGCTCAGTGGAAGAAATGTCTCCATTCTATAAAGCTGAAGGACTCTGTGCTCGGCATAGTGTAAGTACATATATGATTGGTTTATGTTATAACTTAATTGTCAGCCTCTGTTTCACTCTAATGTTCATTTTCTGAATGTGCAACAGGTGTTTTTTGAAGATATTTGTTTCTCTCCCACAGGCATGTGAAAGGGCGTGTACTGGTGGGCCTCTCTGATGGCACTTTAGCCATCTTCCACAGAGGAGTAGGTGAGGGGACACAAGCTTTTTCAGATAAACGAGCCATATCTACCTGGTTTGAGATCTCTCTGTAAATATAACCAC
Source organism: Centropyge bicolor (assembly GCA_037975185.1). Lineage (NCBI taxonomy): Eukaryota > Metazoa > Chordata > Actinopteri > Pomacanthidae > Centropyge > Centropyge bicolor. Next base: position 5,382,231 of record JBBMOC010000024.1, on the reverse strand, counting down.
TGACTTCCTGTTTATATCAGATGGACAGTGGGACCTGACCAACTACCATCTGTTAGACTTGGGGAGACCACACCACTCCATTCGCTGCATGACTGTAGTACATGACAAGGTGTGGTGTGGCTACAGGAACAAGATCTATGTGGTGCAGCCCAAAGCCATGAAGATTGAGGTAAAAAGTCTTGGCCCTCACTCATTTATATTTGTATTTAAGCGTTCAGCTTAGAGCTCTGCACATACCAGAACCCAAACTGTACCCACACCTTTCGAACTAGACCCTTCTGTGCCTGCTCGGTATTGCAGAGACCAGATTTCGACCACAGACAGACGCTGCGTTTTTGTTGTTTCTTCTTCAAAAGGCAAAGTTATACGCAAATAAAAATACCAAATATGTACACAATACATACAACTTCTACCTGGAAACAGCCCAGAGCTTTAATACACATATTGTACTCAAGTCCCAGCAAGCAATACTACTGCATCTCAAAACAACAAATTATCTTTCTTATCAGTGAGAAGATCAACTTCACCTGTTCCCAAATCAGCCAGATGAACCATGCTGGTAAACTCCAAATGCCAACAGTTATACTGCAGAACAGAACTTTGCACAGGCACCCGGACCATGCGCTTACAGAGTAGGAGTTGTGGAGGAAGGTTGGAGGTTATCTGTTGTCACAACAAGCTTATAATGTTTCCACAATGCAATGGCCTCCCCATTTACTGACTGCTAGCTTGCCAGGCTAACACAATGCACAGGCTACGTTCTGGGCGAGACAGAAAAACGGAGAGAGAATTGTTTTATTAAGTTACATTTGAAAATAATCCAACCTTCCAAAACTTTATACATGTATAACATCCTAAACCTGACCTGACACATGACCCATAGTCTGGTTAGAACTCAAGTGTGGTTGCAAATCCTGAGCAGAAACAAAAACCTTCTGATTGATTTCCTGACTTTCTAAAGTTTTGTTTGAACTTTGTTTGACCCTGTGACAGTAATGTTGTCTTTTATGCATTCTTACACTTTCTCATATCTTCATGTTCTCGTCTCCTTTACAGAAGTCATTTGACGCCCACCCTCGGAAAGACAGCCAGGTACGTCAGCTGGCCTGGGATGGTGACGGTATCTGGGTGTCCATCAGACTGGACTCCACTCTCAGGCTGTTCCATGCTCACACCTTCCAGCACCTTCAGGACGTCGACATCGAGCCCTATGTCAGCAAGATGCTGGGTCAGTTCACTCTTTCTTACAAGTGTCTGTCTTCCGTGAAACACAAAAACACACTCGTCAGGGCCTGACAGACTCTGAAGTCAGATTTTGTCTTGAATGTGTTCTTTGTACCCTTTTCTCAGGTACGGGGAAACTAGGCTTCTCATTTGTGAGGATCACTGCTCTCATGGTGTCATGTAAACGGCTGTGGATCGGCACTGGAAATGGCGTCATCATCTCCATCCCTCTGACAGAGAGTGAGTGTAGAGGTTAAACTGAAATATTTTTCTGATTTATTTTTAGGGGGATAAACTCCTGGTGGACACACATTCACTCTGCACACTGTCTTGCAGCTGCCTGCATATTTGCAGTTCACTACATTTAGGCGCTCCACATTTTGTATTGTAAATGCCAGAAGATACTTGACTATGTTTGATTACATTTTATCCCTCCTATCTCCATGTTTATCCATGTCTTATTAAAGGTATGATGTCACATTTCTGCATTAAAATGCCTAAAAACGACTCGACCTATGATATGTATTTTGTTGAGTCAAAAGTTTCAAGTAATGTTCAAAATACATCCACAAGCAACAAATGCTCAATATTAATCCTGAATATTTGCTTTTCTTATTATAGCAGGCAGTACACTTATAATATAGACTATATATATAACACTATATATATATCAGATTAGTTACACATAAATCTGAGTAATGAAACACAGTGTTCTAAACTTTCTTTTGAAGGTGGATTACAAAGACTGAGTGTTTTAACTTGCCTCCTCCATTTTCGTCTCTCTCTCTCTGTCTCACACTCCTGCCATTCCATCAGCAGCCAACAAGGTAACCAAGGCAGCAGGTAACCAACCAGGAAGCGTAGTTCGCGTCTACGGTGACGACAGCGGAGACAAAGTAACAGCAGGGACATTTGTTCCGTACTGCTCCATGGCTCATGCTCAGCTCAGTTTCCATGGTCACAGAGATGCTGTCAAGTTCTTCACAGCTGTCCCAGGTAAACAAGCCGCTCTGCCATTTGACCTTTTTATTAAGATGTTATTTCTTAACTTTGCTATCAGACTCTTTGGATTTTACAAGTTAGGAAAGTTGTTATGCATACATATACATGTGTCATATTATGGATGCAGATTAAAAACTAGTGAGCCAAAGAGCAGAGATTTCATTAAACAGTACACTGATAAGAAGGCTTGTACCAGAAAAACACAATCTGGACTAGTCTGGTGTTATTTACAGTTTGTGACTCTGTGCCTCTTCAGGTCACGCAGTTCCATCTGCATCCTGTGGAGGAGAGGCAGCAGGTGACAAGGCGACAGATGCCGCAACTCAGGAAGGAACCAAGTCAGTGTTGTTGATGAGCGGAGGAGAAGGCTACATTGACTTCAGGATGGGTGAGTTTGCTACATGCAATGGATAAAAGCATCAGTGTAATCGCTACAGCAAATCTAGAGACACATGTGATGTCTCTCTGTTTGTCTGTAGGTGATGAGGATGGTGAGGTAGAGGAGGGCGAGGACCCACCTATGAAACTGCAGCCCTTCCTGGCTAAAGCTGAGCGCAGCCACCTCATTGTCTGGCAGATTCTGGCCAACGAGGACTGAACTCTGACCTTGGGACCCCCGAGCCCTGATTTGCCTTTTCTCTCAACTCCGCTGCCATGAAGGAGGGGTTCAGGTGGATGACTCCCTTCAGCTGGCATGAGTTTAATCAGCACTTTTTTTTTCTTTTTCAAACCCGAACAATAAGAGTGAAACAAGCAAAGACTACTGTGAGAGTTGACTCAGTCGTGCTCTGGATCAGTGCAAACAGATTCACACAAACTGCATGTTTTTGTTTTATTAGTATTCATTTGCTCTTATTTGTTTTTGTTTTTTTCAATTTTTAATTTTCCAGATTTAAATATCAGTCTGTTAAAACGCCTCTTCCTCTTTTAATATGATTTGACGTAAAGCTGTTATTGGATACAGAACCTTTTTGCTATAAAATACAAATACAATGACTTTTGATCCTGACATTGACAAGTTCCCTTCACTCAGTTCAGTTAGTGTGTGCCCATGCTGGACTTAATTTGAGGCTAAATCAGTCAAAACAGAGAATAATCACCTGTGAGCTCCCCTGTTGCCTCTTAATGATTTAAGACTGGGGCAATGGTGTGGGAGCCAATCATGTGGGTTTCTTGATTGATCCCAAATCATATTGCATCTTTTTTTTCATCCTTTGAGAACTTGGCTTCTGATTGTATGCAAAATGAATTAATCGATTGCCAGTTGTCTCTTGGTCAGGATTTGTATAAGTCAAATGCCATATATCAGACTGATCAGGTTTGAGCAGAGAATGGCTCTGTATTTATCTTAATATTCAGGATGCAATAATGGCAGCCCTAGTTTTTGCCTCTCATGCATTTATTACCTTTACATTCCAGTCACAATGCTAAGCAATCTGACTTTCTAAAAATAAATTCGTGGCAATGTTTTGAAATAATAACACTTGTTGTAGAACACAATGATCACTCGCTTAGTCAATCAAAAGAAAATTAATTGCCAACCATTTTGATAATCAATTAATTGTTTCAGCTATTTTTCAAGCAGAAATGTCTGACATTCGCTGGTTCCAGCGTCTTTATGTAAGGATTTGCTGCTTTCCTTATCATTTATGATTATATGATTTATGATAAGTGAAGGTTTTGGACTGTTGGTTGGACAAAGGAAGCAATTCGAAAATGTCACTTTGGGCTCTGGGAAATTGTGATTGGGATTCACACATTTTTTAAACTTGTACAGACTAAACAATTAATCGTGAAAATACTGGGCAAATAAATCAATAGTGAAAATAATCGTTAGTTGAAGCCCTACTCTGGATGTATTCCCAGAATCCCCAAAATATTCTGTCTGCTGCATAATATAAAAGAATTTATGAATTTGATTAAAACATTCATGTCCCCCTCAGGATGAGTTAATAACTTCTCTGACTTTTCCTGTAGCACCATCATCAGGTCTAAAATGTCATTCTTTCCAACCCTGTCTTATGACCAAACCCCTGCAAAACTAGTGACATTCCCATCAGCCCTAGCTGTACATTGTGCTCAGTGTTTATTAGCAAATGTTAGCATGCTAACACGCCAAACTAAGATGGTGAACATTATAGCAGCTAAACATCACCATGCTAGCATTTTCATAGTGAGCGTGCTAGCATGCTAACATTATCATTTAGCTCAAACTACCGCTCTGCCTCAGTACAGCCTCACAGAGCTGCTAGCATGGGTGTAGACAGTCTTGTTCAGTCGCTGGCTAATTATTTTTTTCACGAAATCAGATGCTTAGCTCTGTGACTTGAATGTAATGATAGTACATTAGTGGCACAAACTAGAGTCTAACTAACTCACTGACAAAGATCCATTCACTAAAGCTGTAGCACCAACTTCTGTTGCTACATCCCTACATACTGTACATGCGCCTTTCTTTGGACTTTTGGTTTTGGTTGCGAGTCTGAAAGATTCCCGACTTGTATTTAATCCAGCTCAGTCTACTCACCAGCTCCAGCTTGTAGACACTTTCAAAATATGCCTTAGGTATGAAGGGTTGAAAGGACTAACTTGCAGGCTTTTCAAGTGTGACAAAGTATTTATTTTTTCTTGAAAGAATGTTTCGTTTGCTACCAAAGGATAAAGCATTAAAGCTGGATAGTTAGGCACATGCTGAAACAATACTAGTGTCTCATGTAACGTGGCACCTCTGAGCAGCATGTTGGAGTTCACCTCCATGTAGATAACATGCGAGTTTTTGTAACAGAGATCCTGGTGTATAGAGAAGATATATTTTTAGACTTTCGTATAAGGAAAATGAAATATTTTCAGGGTGTGAGAGAAGAGAATGTGTTGGACCTGTTACTATGAGAGGATAAAACAAGCAGCCACATTGAGGATTATATAACCCCCCTCTAATCCTTATCTTGACATTTAGAGGTCAAAATTCTAACATTGACATTTTTGGTTTTGTTGCGCAGCTCTGCCTCCCCCTACAAGAAGATGTTGTTTATTTGACGTTCCCAGCAATATCCCCTCCTGATGGCAAACTGATCATTTCAGAAAATGTTTTAAGTCTATTTTTATGAACTTTCTATTTTAATGTCTTTTAGACTGTACTCTCTGAGTATAGTGCACAGGATGTTCTTTTGGGTGTAATATGAGACTGTATTTCGGGCCTCTGTGTACCAGTAAGCTGCACTGGTATGTTCTTTGTTTTGTCCTCTTTGTATTGAACCTTATCAATGGAGGCCTGTCCTCGTCATGAGTGTGTGTGTGTGTGTGTGTGCGTGTGTGTCTTCTCTTCGGGAGAGGAGAAAAATGTTATTGCAGTTTAGCCATTGCAGTATTTATTTAGAATGATTGAGCCTTTGCAATTCAGAATGTATCTTTGTACATTGAATATGAATATATATATGATTATATACTGTATGTATGAAACATGAAAATGGCTTGTGTATTGTTTTGACAACAGTTGCTGCTGTTGAAATGATTTGAATTTATTTTGTAGGGATTAAACTTACTCAGCTATGCACTATGTCTTTGAGGAGAGAGGAGTTGGGGGAGGGGGCAGTCCACACACTCTGACACAATCAGTCAGCTCTTATGCAGGAAAAAAAAAGTCAAACTGAAGTCACCGAGCAGGCAACTTCATCCCACCTCAGCATGATGGAGAGGCTCGCCCTCCTTCACAGGTCTGCATCGCCCCTCTCATCTGCATATGCATGTCATTAACTTGGCAGGGACTCTCTCTCTTCCCAGTTGGCAGTACACACACCATCTTGTACTTCTACAGCATCTCTAGCCTTACTTCTTTTTAACAGTCAATTAAAGCAACTTTTGTGGGCAACTTGTGTCTGCTTTTAATGTTTATTTTTCTTCATCAGGAGTGATTCACAGCTAGTCTAAGACCACCACAGGAAACTCAGCAGTAAACAATATCTGACCCACCAAAGGCATGGCTAAAAAAACAGCATTACTACTTAAACCAGGCTACAATTAACAATTTGACCATTTTCATTCTCATTCATTTTTAATGTCTGTTAAATAAAAAGAAACTAATGCCCAGTAATGCCTGATAAATACAAGAGGATCACACAGCCAGTCTGCAGGCATTTAATTTTTTTTTTTTTTACTCTTACACAAAATCAAGTAGTAAAATCCAACTGAAGAAGAACTTTAGCCTCTAGAAATTTCTAATGATCTCTTTTTGTGTCTATAAAATAATTTATTTTTTGATACCTCATACATTTTGTACATTGTCATCACACCAGATAACTTACACACTCTACCAGCACTAGGTGGTGTGCTTGAACTACACTGCGATACAGTTTTCCCAGTGACTTTATTGGAAGGACAGAGGCACCCCTCCCCTGCCTGTGATTGGTCCAGCACTGCTCTATTCAAGGCCTCGGTTTCAACCCGCTGAATGAGGCTGAACTGGTGCTTAGCAGGCTGAGAGGCAGATAGAGAGACTTTAATCTCTTCCCAAGCTCTTCGGAGAACACCTGGCTGTCATGGATCACAGTCATGATAGTGGAGTAGGAGGTTAAGTAATAGATATTCAGAACAGTACAGTATGCCTGGTGACTGTAGGGCTCAAAGAGGTCAGAATATTTTTTAACCCACAGATTTACACATCCTTTTACTGCAGTCAGAGATCATCATAAGACCCCGAGAGGACAATCACCAGTACAAATAACTGCTGAGTGTAAAAGATTATTCTTGAACCTGAATATATTAACAAAATAATCTGAAGGAATAGTTTGACATATTGGAAAATGTAGCTATCAAGGTTCATTTATTGTAATTTTGCAACACAGGAGATGCTCAATGAAAAGAGGGTTGTAGCCCTCTCATGCTACACGTACATAGAACATCTACAAATACTTAAATTAGAAATTAGAAATTATTGTGCAATGTCAGTGTAAAGTTTCATGGCATTTATTTATGGTGGCATATGAGTAAAGCAGATACTACTGTATTGCTTGCCAGATGGCAGCGGGGTGAACAGACAGTTGCTGTGGTGTTTATTGTTTTTTGGTACCCTTTGGGCTCAAATACACTAATTTGCTTTCTTTCTCAAGACTTGATGAATAGATCAATCTGTGTACTCGATATGAAGCTCGAGCCAGCAGGAGGTGTGGCTTAGTTTGGCATGAAGACTGACAAAAGGGGGAAACAGCAAGTAAATAAAGTGAATAAAAAGACAACACATTTGTTTAATCCATATACAAACAGAAATGTAAAAATGAAACCATTTGTGGTTTTATGGAAATCACTGACCCTGCCAAGGATTTTTTTTTCCTGTGTGTAATTCTGTTTGTGCAGAGTGAACAAACAAGATGTTGACAACATGTTAATTAGTGAGTATACTAATTAAACCAATTACCTGCTAGCTCTAGCTTCATATTTAGCATACGGGCATGAGGGTGGGATGTGATGAAACATACCCTTCCTCAATTTAATATATTTTAACATGGGTTAGCAAATGTTAGATAGTTACGTGTAGCAGATATTACTCTATTTGTTGACTTTATTACTCTTTAGCATGAGATTGATGAACACGGTTTGTTTACTTCATTTTAACTTTGTGATAAAACCATTGAAATGTAGCAGTAACAGAAGAATGACGAGGTTATGACACCACCAAACTGACTCTGTAGTGTCACGTAGATAGCAATGTCAGAGGTCACACCAGACCGAATAAGACTGTTGATGTAAAACCTCTCATTGTACTTGAAATGAGCAAGGATGTGTTTTATAGTTCAGCTGCTCAACGTTCAACTAGAGGAGAGGAAGAACTTATTTCACCTCTAACAAGAAAGTCTCACCAACACTCCAAAACAAAAACATCCACATCTTTGGGACTCAGCTGCCCACGTTATGAAATTCATGGCTGTAACTCTTGCTGAGAACACCGAGGTCGTGCTTTCTGAATTTTCTTTTCACATTACTAATAACTTGCATGCATTTACACCGGCCTCGCTAACATGAGGGAAATCTAATCTGTCAGTTTGCATAACCTGACAGTACCATTTTACAGTCTACTCTGCAGTTGTGTAACATAGCCAGATGGTGGCTCCAGGGTTGTAGGGGGTGGGGTGTAATCCAAGTCCCACCACAGCTGTAACCTCTTGGTCCTGTTGAGAAAACTGCTGCCCAGGATGCTCCAGGTCAACTGATCTACTAATATCAACGTCTGTTTAGAGTAACAGCGAGTTGCACAGAGCTGAAATCCTGCAAGTAACATGCTATAAAATGTGTGTGTGTGTGATCTTGTACATTTCACAGAAGGTCACAGGAGTGCAACGAGATGGATGCTGACTTTGCTGAATGCCACGTTTTCGCCGCGAGAAGGCATGAGGTAGAAACCGCTGCTCGCTGAAAGTCACCCTCTCCTCAAGACAGATCTGCTGCGGTGCATCTATTCAGCTCGAATCACAGGGAACCCACAAAGGCACACACACACAAACACACTTCAGAAGAGGAGCGACACACACCTTTGAGTGGGTGTTTACGCAGGCCGTCGTCTGCGTTGCTTGTCACGGGCCTCGTCTGCTCTGTCATCTCAGCTGGCTCGACACAGTCTTCCCTGGTGCAGGATAAACACACAGCTGGAGTCCCCTCACACTCACACACATCATCTATTTCTGTCCTCTCATCGTTTCCCATCACTCGCTTCACACTCTGCGCTTCCTCTTTGTCATCTCATGTCGTCCCCTCTGTTTTTTTTTCTTTCTTTCCTTATGTGATGTGAGGACCCCCCCTTCCCTTGACAATCATCTCTGGCACCAAAGGCCTTTTCTCTCTCTTTGTGTGTGTGACTTTTCGATCACTTGGAGCTGAGCTGACAGTGTATATGAAACTATCAACAATCATGAAACTCCAGCTTCAGCACACAACTTTGTTTTGCTTTTATTAACTTCGAATATTACAGGACTAGTGTGTTGGATTTAGTGGTGATGCTCTCCTTCCTTTCCCCCTTCCAGGTGTGTAGGAGAACCTACGGTGGCCACAAAAGGCTTGTTCTAAGGTAACAAAAATAATTTCTTAGTTTCCGGTGTTTATACAATAATGAAAACCTAACTCTAAATATTACATTCTATTTCTACAAGACCTTCCTAAACACACACAAATGCATTTTTGAAGTCATGTCTGAGTGCATATTGCCTGCACTCCATTTCCAGTCCCCCTGATACTTTGATCTGCTTCGTCAGGACTACACACACCACATAAACACAACTGAACATGCACACACACTGAACGTTGCAGAGACACTGATTATACACACTCATTTCTCTTTAGCCAGCCAAGAGCCCGAGGCAAAGACAAAGGAGAGAATCTAGCACTTGCGTTTCATTTTTCACATAGATTTTTTTTTTCTTCTATTCCTGTCACTTGGTTTGCTGCAGGCTTTGAACTTCAGCTGTTAGATAACTTGGTTGTAACTGGTCATATTTTTTTTCCATGTTAGGGCATTATACATCAAAGAGTTATTTCCATAATTAACCGTAATGACAAAATGCTCTTACTGATTTTGGCAAATATCTTACATTTTTTAATACAACAAAAGTTAATCTGTCACTGTGCTATACTATGATGAATGTTCTTTCGTGGTCTTAAGATATTTACAAAAATGAAACTACACCCTAAAAATGTGTTAAAGGAATAGTTTGATACACGTATTTGCTTTCTTTAGAGGATACAATTTTCATACTACTGTACTAACTGGCTGCTGGGTGTGGCTTCATATTTAGCATAAAACATAAGAGTATAACAAATTTTCTCAACCTGATCTCGGCAAGAACCCGAAAAGCATATTCCCCAAAATGATAAACTATCTAATGATGCACAAAAATGTCATCTGCTGCAGAGTAAAACAGTAAAACAGAGGATGAGCAATAAATTCTGTAATTCTCTTTTAACTTGCAGAAATGAAGAGATGTTCCCATGTTGGAAAATGTATATTATATTCTATTTCCCAAGGTCTTTGCTGAGCACGTAAGTCTAGAGCTGTAAATGTTAATAAGTTGTCAATAAATGGATTTTGGTCTGAATGGCCTGCAGCTCTTTTCCACATAAGTACTGAAACTGTCCATCGGAGGAGTCTTCTCGCTGAATTAAAGAGCTCCATAAAAAGACAGAGCTGGAGGAAGATTCATTGCAGCTATTCATAGCTGGTAAAGAGACGGTTAGTTTGCCACGGCATCCTCTCCCTTTTTTAAAAATACATTATTGTATTATATCTGAATTTCTGCTACAACATTAAACACTAAACTATATATCCTTCAATAATGGCTTGTGAAGTGCTGTATTAGAGTGTTGGCTCTTCAGACAGGCACACTGGGCTTCATTTCAAATGTTCAGTGCTTTAATGTACGAAGGTAACATAGATCAGAGTGTGGATGTTAGCGATGACAGTAAATATGAAGAGCTTCATCAGGGTCATGCTATGTCAAGGACCTCTGGTAGAGGTACAGTAAATTGGTTCTTTGGTGGACACTGACTGAAGATGCACCATTTATAAGCATCTCATTACGGAAAAGTAAGTGTAGGCAATTACAAGAAAAACGATAAGAGGAAGCTCTGTGTGTGAAATATGAAAAAGTATAGTGCTTACAAATGTGATCATATATGAGTTATGTGTAATAAGGGGTAATAGCTGCAAAACATGAAAAGAAAAACACTGACTGCAGATCTGAAAATGTGCTAGAAAAGACATGAATTATAGAGGTAAAATCAGTGCTAATATCACTTTGTATTTTATTTGTAAATATATTTTTAAAGTTTTTATCCCACAAGTCTTAAACATATAAAACATGTACATCTGACACGTCACAGAATGACAGACAGACAGACAGACAGAGTACTTTATTAATCCCTTTGGGAGGTTCCCTCCGGGAAATTGGCAATGCATTTAGTTGAAGAAGGGAAAAATATAATAATACAATTAAATAATTGTATTAATTATTAAAATAAAAGGAAGAAGTAAAAAGAAAAAATGGGGGTTGGGGTTGCTCACTACAGTGAAAGGACATTTATGATTTTTATGACTCTCTACAGGAACCTCTTTACCAAGAGGCCATAAAAATCCAGAAAAGGCCTGCATATCTTAACAAAGGTTTGAGAGGAGAGAATATTCAATTTGTTCTAGCATTAAGAAAAATCTAACATCTTTGACACAATGGGGAAAGGACAGAGGTGTGTGTTACTTTCATTTTAAAAGGATCAAAGATATCACAAGGAGCGCAGTGAAAGCTCTGATCACACAGGCTTAAGAGAGCACACAGCCGGAACATGTGCATTAAGTCTGCTGGCCGGCCTCTGCATTGAGAACACAATGGCTCAATGTTGGGATAAATCTTTGCCAGGTCCAGCATTAGGATAATGAACTCTGTGTACCACTTTAAGCCATGTTTAGTGGATGTAGATATGGATCACTGGTCATCTGTTACAACTCCTCAGAGTCCCGGGCCATTTTTACATTTTCACTGGAGTGTGGATTGATACTGTTAATGAGCTCATAAATCTAAGATATCAGTCCTCTGCAGTCTGAAGGAAGGATATGGTCGACATGTGATTTTATGAGCTTATCTGGATAAGAATGAAATGTATTTTGTACAAAGCTCCTGATCTGTAAGTAACGAAAGAGATGGTTCTTATTTGAGTGGTAGATTTGGGATAACTGAGAGAAAGATACAAATATGTGTTCGATGTATAGATTATAGATTGATCTAGTTAGTAATTTATACATTTAAGTTTACAGCTGAGTCATGTTTATAATTATTAACCATGATGTTCAGTACCTTGGACATTTCTTTTATCCTTCCTTTGATTGGTCTTTATAACTAATCTTGTTGCAGATTTTTTAATGATATTTTTTCTTCATCTTACAAAAACAGAGAATTCTAACGCCATCATTTATTTATATTTTTACTAAATTTTGATGAGCCAAAAGATTTGTATTCACTGGGATGTGGTAAGAAAAAATTGCATGACCCTTTGAGACATTAAATACGAACTGGCTCTAACACTGTTTTATCTACTGTATTATTTACACCAAAATTAGTTATTGAGCTTCTCATTTTTTCGTGCCTGAACAGATTTGTGTGACCTAATGCAGAACAGTGGAACAAAGTTAATAGCACTGAGCAAAAACTTTATTATCTTGTCTGTGATTTTAGTTGTTTTTGCCTGATTTATTTTGATAGAAAATAAAAAGCAATATGAAAATGCATAACCCAGTCATAAGTTATCCTAAAGCAAATAAAAGAATAACTCTCACACTGCTACCCACTGAGACAGACAGACAGAAAGGATTTCAGTACCAATCCTCACTTCAGATATTTGACTAACAAGCCAAAGTCTTCAGAAAGTGTAGTCCTCTGAGCGTCCTTGTTCTGGGGCCAATATTTAGGGATGGACTGCTAAGTGGCCCCCACAGTCCCCCTGCTGCCTTCACAGAGGGGGTGATGCTGGTCAGCGACTGCCGACTGTCCTCCCTCTGTCTTCTTCCCTGTCTGGTGCCATGAACACTGTCAGGATGAATGAGCCTAAGCATTTGCTCCATTCTCTGCCCTCGCCGCTGCTCGTCTGTCAGCCTGTCTGCCTGTCTCTGTTGCTTTCCGTCATCCTCGGCCCTCTTCTCTCTCTCTCTCCCTTCAAAAAAACCGAAGATACATACTTAACATGGTGAGGCGAAAAGATGATTTGGAATTCTGTCGAGCTCTGTATTAATGTCATGTGAAGTGTGCTGATGAGATGAGACGAGCAGACAGGGGGAAAAAAAAGGTGAGGAAGGCAAAGAGAAAGAGATGTATTTTGAGAAGCAGAGCCAGAGGGTGAGATGAGTCACCCCACCCTCCCAAATGCACTGGGCTCAATGGGGTCTCACACAACCTGCAGACACACACACACACACACACTGGTTCAGCCTCTCCCACACATCGCTCTTGCTCTGCTCCACACTCCAACTTTCGTCTATGCACGGGTACACACACTCGAACGCATAAGAGCTGCACTCAACCTGTCAGCTGTGCAAAGTGCCATTGTGGTGCTCCCCCTGCGTCGTCACTCACAGCATGACCAAATATAATCTAATGATGCACCGCATGACCATGAAGCACAAAATATTACATCTGGCCAAGTCCCTTTGATTAGCAAAAATGAGCCTCTCCCACTCATGTAGCTTTCATTTTCAGCCACATTAAACCGTGAATATCATTCTATTGAGTCTAATCCTCAGGGAGAAAATTTGGCTGCAAGTTATGCAACACGCAGAGAGGGCAAGTACAGTCGCCCCTCGATTCCTCTGTATAAATCCGTCACAGACAGAGGCGTCATATCACATGCAGAGGCCTCACGAGGAAGCTGTCGAGGTACGGCCACAGATGCACTGAACACCGCTGGTCCTCGGGCCGACTGGAGTTCAACACAGAGTCACTAATGCATCCACTCGTTTGAACCCCCGGATGCCGTCACAGTGTCACAGATACACACAGAGGAGGAGGAGGAGGCAGGCTGGTCAGAGGAAGCGCAGCGACCCACAGCCGATGCCCTTCACTACGCAGAGTCGAAGCGCTTATGGTTGAGGGGGGGAAAAAAAAAACGTGCACTCTACTTCCTGCTCTGTTTGGTATTCAGAGCCTTCAAGGTCTCTCTGAGGCTGCTGTGTGGTTTTTCTGGTCTTTGCCTTCACACTGAGGTGTGGCTGTGGCCTGCAGGGAGCACTGCTGTGTTGGAAGTTGGGAGAGACGAGAGGAAAACAAGCTCTCTCTTTACCTCAACCTCGTCAGCCCCTGGAGACACACTCCTCCAACCCTCAACTCTCTCTCTCTCTCTCTCTCTCTCTCTCTCTCTCTCTCTCTGTTTGTATGTGTGTGTGTGTGTGTGTGTGTGTGTGTGCAGCCTTCCAGTCTTGGCCTTTGCCTTCTGTCCTCCTGGCCACCATTTCAACTTCCTGTGTCCTTGTTTAGTTCCCTTGTGGGTCCCAGAATATTATGGCAGATATCTGATCAATCAGTCAGAGGATCTATAGATTACTGTAAAACCTCAGGACGTGACTAATTGCTAATCCCCTAAAAAGCAATTGTAGGCACAACAGGCCGGACAAGGTTAATGTTTCTTATCATACTGTAATACTCAGGCTAACTACAGCTGCGATGCGGTACAAGAACAACGTTGTCTCTGTATCTCCACATCATCAGCTGAGGAGGATGCTGACTTTTAGTGTAACTTTAGCCTCAATCTCGATGGCAATATCACTATATATTTCATAGGGACTGTTTTTAAAGCAGCTGAAAACAGTAAAAAATCAGATAAGCGTTTCCCAAAGAAGCTAACATTAGCATCATTTTTGGTCTAGCTCTGTCTGATACAGTCTGATATTGTATTTATTATTCAATCACATCAATCTCATCTCCAAGTATGTGAAGTGAAAAGGCTTCAATTGACTTTGCTGCTCTTTGCCCAACAGAAGTTCTGTAACTTTTGAAATGAACCCTGCACTTTGTGAGCTCTGCGAGATCAGGATTAATGTCACAGTAACCGTTTCTCCTGTTTCCATTTTCAGCCGCAGTCTCAAGGTCAAACGCACTGGCTTTTGCTTTGAAAACAATATGCAACCTTTTGGATAAATCTGTGTGTGCCGTCGGAGGAAGACATTTGAAAGGTTGTCTGAGGTTGGCTGAAGTCTCTATCTTCCATGAATGTTTTCTGTAAGATGAGGGAAATGCTATTACAGTGTAGGTACTCTAATGCAGAGCTCTATTTAATGTTTCTCAGTATGGCTGGAGGGAACGGAGCATAAGCACACATGAATCTATAAAGAAATAAACTAAGGGAGACTGAGAGGTTAATCGATGCAAGTGCAACCTTGGATTTTACAGCAACACTCATCCTTATAGCACTGTAAATAAAGTGTAGTCTTGTGGCTACGAGATGATCCATATGGAGTTCAGACATTAGACCGTAACTTCAAAATGTTCACTTGTATGTTTGCCTGCTGAGTCACAGTGATGCCTCACTTTACTGATTGGGAAATGTTAAGAGACTTTTACGACCAATTACCTTATTTTAAGCAATACTTGGTTGGGGTCCAGTTTATAGAGAGCTCCTGAATGAAAGCCTCTCATAAATGTGTGCTGTGTTTCGTGTGGCACTATACTACCAAGCTGGTTGGGAGAGTGAATAAGGTTTAATAGAAAAAAAACATTTGATTGAGATACAGCTTCATTTCTACTTTTACAGTTTCTGACAGACTTGAGAACACATCTACAGACAGACACGCAGGTTCACTCTTCACATACATTTGCTACAATCTTTGTTTCATATAGTCTGGATATTGACAAAAGCATATTCGGTCACACTAAGAACCAGAGGACACAACTACAGCTTTGTGAGTTGTATTTAAAGATGCAATAATCATCACTATGCAACATCTCATTTTATTTTTTATCTTAAGTCAATGTCCTGGAAATATTTTGAATTTTAGTATTTCATATTTCATATTTCACTCAATGTGCAATATTCAGTATGTGATACTTCATATTGCACTTCATTTCAGTCAATGTGCAATATTTTGCTCTTAGTATGTATGTATTAATATATTTTGTGATATGTTTTCATATATAGTATGTATATTAGAGGAATGAAGGTTTATCTTATCTTATCTTATCTTATCTTAACAATGCATCAAATGACTGTGTCTAATATGATAGGTGCCGATTATAGTGATGGATCCACACAGAATTATCACTCTACTTTGCAGTTTTCCCTCAGTTTTAGCCTATTTTAGCTCACTGTTTTGGTTTTTCCCGTCCACAATTTCCTGCCTTCATCAACTGTATTCAACACTGTTTCCAGCAGCAGGCAGCTGTATTCCGAGGAAAAACCTCAGATAAGGCTACTCACTACGAGTTGAGCACCACAGGTTTCCATGTAGGCAAAGTTCGCAACTAGCTGGTCAGAAAATCAAACATTCAGCAGCTGAAACTCTCAGGAGCTGGTGGAGACCAGATAAGAGCTAAAAGTAGAGTGAATATCAGAGTTATGTTTGTCAGGTGGCCAAAAACAAGAATGCACTGAATGTTAATGCTCTGTGTCTGCTGGGAGTGTAAATAAATAAACTATCTGCTAACACATTCACTGTAACATCTTTATAAGGTGACAGTATATTGTGTTTTAAGCTTGCTGTTGAGCTCTTCTTCCCAGTGACCAGAAGAAGA
Organism: Centropyge bicolor; assembly: GCA_037975185.1. Classification (NCBI taxonomy): domain Eukaryota; kingdom Metazoa; phylum Chordata; class Actinopteri; family Pomacanthidae; genus Centropyge; species Centropyge bicolor. The sequence goes on along the minus strand of JBBMOC010000024.1, from coordinate 5,365,759 downwards.
AAAAAAAACATGCAGCTTTTTCATGCGAGCATTATACTTAACTCTATTATTTCCACAGTGATGTATAGGCACGTATGAATTCCTGTGATAGAAGTTGTGCCAATTATGATGCTGGTTAATAGGTTAATAGGTTGATAGGTTAATGAGGCTCTAAGAATGTAACTGTAGTAATGACCTACTGCATGTGTTGGATCAGTAACTGTGACTTTACTCTGTTAGAGGAGAAAGTAGTGATAATAGTTATGTACTGCTTTTTTAATAATTAACCTCCAACACTGGCTTTGAGGCAGTAAAGTGTTGTAAGTGGAATCCATCATTAATAGAGCGTCTACAGCCCAGAGCAAATGCTTTGCACAGCTATGACCCACATAAACACACTGAACTCAAATCAGCATTTTGAGCCACTATGCAATCACTTGCCCAGAGTTGGAAAAGTGTGTTATTGACCCACGAGTGAGTCCAAAACTCATCATTTATATTAACTGCTCTGTTGGTTAGGAGCAGCTCTGCAGACCAGCTCTGCTGACGGTGATAGATAGCGGCCTGAGCCAGAGTTTGATGTTTGAATCCCATTCAAGGCCTTGAGGTCCTGACTCTGGAGGTAAAGTAATGGGAGCCGCTGGCCTCAGGTTCGCCTTGACCCAGTTCTGTCTGCATGTTGCCTGGACAGTGTTGGAGGGGAGGAGGATGACTGGAGAGGAGATGGACGGGTGACATAAGAAACTTTGTAAGGAGAAAGGAAGTTTGTGTGGGCTATAGAGCGTAGTAGAGTTCACAACAGCTCCTATACCATACTGTCTGACCACAACGAACAAGAATGAAAGATGTAGTTTTACTCACTACAAATCATAAAAAGTAGTATATACACATGACTTATAACTCTTATATAAAGAATTTAATTCAGTTTTCAGTATTTTTGCTGCAGTTATTGTTATTCCTCCTCAAACTGGCAAACTCCTGCTGTCTTACTTTCATAAATGATTATAACAGTTTCCTCTCCTGAAAATGAGCAAGGGAGCAAGTATCAGTGCCCAATACACTTTTTGTAAATAAAACTGAGGAGACATTTTCCACTTGGGAATTCTTAAGTGTTTAGACATTACACAAACATAGACAAAGCCAGTCAGGGGATGAGAATAATCATAGGTTTAGTTCTTCATCTTATATTTAGAACAGTGTTTAATTTGACATCTAAACACTGAGAGCAGCGGTTGACATGGATAAAAGAGCCTTTGTTGACAACAGTTAAAATCCTGGCTTCCTAATCAAGAAATTAACCTTTTCAGAAAAAAAGAAGAAGGAATTCCCCAGGGCTCTGTCCTTGGCCCACTTCTATTCAGTTTATGTTTAGATGAATGAAGGAACATGCCAGTGATAGTTATATATGTATTTGGTGGAATAGTTAGTTTCTGCCCTGCTGTTGTATGCTTTGAGTGAACTTTTCACATTTTATTTAATAACTTCTTGATCTCAATCAGCTTCTCTCTAAAGATGATATTGTGTTATAAAGTATTTGGCTCAATAGCGGATAAGATCTGCCATATTCTTAAAGATCTAAATATTTTTGATAACTAACATTAAACTTGTTACTTATGCCAGAATAACCAGATTATGGCTATATTATTGTCCCTATAAATATATGCATTAAAATAAGAGAAAGAAATTACAGAATGCAAAGGTGGACACTAAATGCCTTTAATGTAAACATCCTGCAACTTTGTGTGGGTGTAAAATAGGTAATAGATGAATTAACACTTAACAATAATGAATATATAAGTTGCCCATTAGGCAGCTGGTCCGTGTTGTGTGTCTCTCCTGTGTTAGCTGTCTGTCTGCAGGCCACTGGTCTGGATCCCTGCTTCATTTGCATGATAAGAGAGCAGTGCATGATGGTCCTGAGATTGTTGCTGTGACGACGCAGAGGAGACATATGGCTCTTTCAGAGAATCCTCAGGGTGTCAGGATAGGTGGAAGCTCTCGCTGAGTCTGTGCAAGGTTGGAAAAAAGAGTGAAGGAGATGTTTTGGTCTTTTTATGTAGCCGAGCTTGCTGACGCACATCGGAAACACACAAGTGCTCACACACACACATCCTCAACCAATCTGTATTGGCAAACAGCTGCCCAGAAATTTATGATTAAGGATGCTTCTCACTGAAAAAAATAATAAAAAAGTCACACAATAGAAGAGGAAGGCTGTAGAAAATGAAATGTCTGTGCACGAAAACACAGTCAGGGTGATTTGTGTGGGAGGGAAAGTTGCCCACACTTCATTTGTGAAAGATTTTTTGAAATGACTGAGGCGCTGTTGTTTGCTGCATTTGGACACAAAACAATTACTTTCCTATACATCTAAAATAGTGCTGTCATTGCCACTCCTCATGCTGCTTCACGTTAACCAAACCCGAGTGCCTCTTCTTACCGTCATACAAACACACGCATGCCGCTGTTGTTTTCCAAAGTCCACCGAGGGCAAAAAAACAATGCGGGGCCTATGTTTGTGAGCGAGAACACGTGCCGCCCTCAGACTTAAAGAGCAGCTGGCAGCACCATCAAACATTCATGAGAGAGATGGAAAGACTGTGAAGGACAGCGCAGACCCAGGGATACAGAAAAGCGAGGCAGAGACGGAGAGAGTGTGAGCTCACAAAGGTTAATGGGACTTATATGCATTAACTCTGAGCTGCTGTTGTTTTTACGGGACATTGTTTGTGTGTGTGTGTGTGTGTGTGTGTGAGGTGGGTCGAGGTGAGCTGCAATCGAGTTTCTGTCACCCGGCGATGCTTCTGTTCTGTCCAGTCTGCAGCAGCTGCTCGGTTCAATATAGCTGAGAGACACTGGCCAGCTTTACTGTACTGCACAGCAGCTGGCAGCATGTTTTTCATACTTTCATTAGTCTATTCAGAGCTGCACGTGTGTGCGTTGATAGGAAGATCACACCCCAAAATGCAAGCGAAAGCACCTGTAATCCTGCTCATTGTTTCGAAAGCATTAGTGCATGTAAATGAGTGGTGGCGGTTTCCACTGAGTCTAGACTTAAGTTGAAAAAACATATTACAATGCACTCCACCCGACCTGCAGCTCCCATCATATCCACTCAGGATTTGGTTTGGATGAACATGGTGAGCCTCAGGAACGGCAACAGACTGACAGGTGACTTGACATCAGCTGAAATAGCGAAACAGTGAAATCCTCAGAAGGTGTGACTGACACTGGGAAGGAAAAGAAAAGCTGCACTCTCTGTGTGATTGTCTCTTCGATTGCTGGGGTCTTATAAATTATTTTGATAGTTTGATCAAGGTCATGCATAACGAGCAGAGATGAACCTGCTCTGGCAAAGAACCCAGCAGTGATTTTGCTTTTTGAGAAAAGTGAGCAGAAACAAGAAAAGATGGTTTTGAGGCTTTTGATTGTTTTTTTTTTTTTTTGGTTTTTTGGTTTTTTGGTGGCTGCAATGATGTGAATTGTGCGAAAAACACACCTCATGCTGTGAAAATAAACGTGAATGGGCCCTTTCTTTTCTACCATAAAAGTATGAAAGTATAAAAGAGTGTGGGTTTATCGTGACTGTGTGTTTGACTGCTTTTGGCTCAGGATGACAAGGTAAAAGTACCATAACTTTTTTGGGGTGAAAAATATGCTGCAAGTGAAATAAAAACCTGTTTTACAGCTGTTTCAAACAATGTTACGACTCTACCTGTAACATTATTATTTTTTAAATGATACTACTACCATTAGCATATTAACATTACCAAGGTGTCACGAAAAATGGGATAAAATGAGTTACGCTAAAATTATTTCAATTCTGATTCTTAGCTTGTTGCTAAGAAAGAGTTATAGTTAAGAAATAGTTGCTAAAGAGTTACTCTCTTTTTCAGCTTCTGGAATAAATCACCCAGCTAAAGTGAACTTTTCTGTTGTATTATTATCAGTTTGTATTTAGGCACACACACACAAAATGTACCTAAATGAAACATTAACAACATGAAATAATGTAACTGTGACCAACAAGCTAACATCACCTATCCTTTGACGAATGCTAATCGGTTTTACCTTGTATTTATCTAGCTAGTTTTTCTTGTGTAAAAACGAATGTTAACACAGCATTTCTATTGGGCAAAAACAGTAACACATTATTGGAATTTCTACCCTTTTAACATCTATATATGATTTTTCTATCAATCTATCTAAGACATCATCTATATGACCTGCTCTGTATGTAAAGTGCCTTGGGATGACTTGTTTTGTGATCATACAAATGAAATATACTTCAACATTAGCAAGGTGTGAAATAAACAGGGTAAGTTCCAAGCTAATCCATGCTGCCAACAAGACACCTTGTCCAACATGCTAACGTCATCTGCGCTAACATAATCCAGTTTAGCCTTGTATTTATTTAGTTCATTTTGTGCTTCTTTCACATCAGAAATGCTACAAGAAACAATGCAATAGCTAAATTTTGGGTTTGAGTCTATAAGATAAACAAATTATGTTAATGAGAATTGGTTCACAATATTTTTTCACAAACGCCTGCCTCACAACAATCTTCTGGGACTTGTATATACACTGAAACAGGTTTCACTGGCTGTAATCATTCTTCTGTATCCAGGAGTGAAGTCTGCAGTTTGACCCTCTTTGAATATACAGTTAAATGATCCAGTGTGCATCTGCCGTGAAGACAGGAAAATGTCCCCCTCAATTTTAAAGGCAGGATTAATTATCCTTAATTGATTTTGCTTCAGGCGCTGTATGTAATCACATTGCATTCTGAGCAGCATACTTCGGTTTTACTGTCACATGTTCTCTGATGGCTTTAAAGTCTGGATAAAGTTCACATGATGTAACTATTGTGGATGGTGTTTTGACTAATCTGAAAACCTTTGGTAAAGCCTTGCAGTTTTCCACACTGCTTTGCACGATAGTTCTCTCTCACCTGCAGATTCTCCTCACATAAATGCCTTTCCTTTGTCTCAATCTGGCCAATGACACCAGGGGGAAAAGGGCTGCTCGTCGACTATAAACCCATGCTATTTCGGCCGTAGTGTACCGGCCAGACTTTGATCAAGAGTGCCATGAAATAAGACCTGTGCCCTTGGATCCACAGGCCCGGAGAGGGAGGATTGAGGTCAGCTTGTGTGTGTGTATGTTTGTGTGTGTGCTTGACCACGGCAGAGAGAAGAACATCTTAGAAAGTTAGGGCGATTAGCCGTGTTAGCGTCTGTGCTAATACTGGCCCATATCTGCCATTGATCCTTATCAGCCCATATGTTCCCAGAGAGGGAAGTGCCAAAGCAGTTACGTACGCTGACCAGGTTAAAGCTGTGTGTATTTACAGTAATACACTGCTATTTACAGTGTGGATGCTACTTTATCTGGCCAGCCATGTATGGCACAGTGCAGTAATAGGCCTAACACTAATACCGGTCCTTGTTTTGTTGAGCGTACAGCAGCATATGTACTGTACTTTCTTTAGCAGGTAGCCGTCGGGCTGCTGGCTCTGTGACAAGGGCGTCTCTAATGGAGGTGTTCGGAGGTGATGATGATGACAAATGTTCTTACAAATCAGCTGTGACTGGGAACAGGGTGTAGCATGGGCCGTGTTATTGCAAAAATAAAGTGTGTGTGTGTTTGTGTGTGTGAGCCATGCTTTTCATATTAGCCCAGATGGTCAAGAAAGGCCTAGTTGAGCCCTATCTGTTCTGGCTGGCTGCGAAGCTGAGAGGTTCCCTCTCTCCCTCCATCTGCTCGTGCTCAGTGGAGTCTCCAGCCCGCTGCAGTAGCGGGGCAGTTATTAGCCGGCTGGGTCTCAGGGATGACACTAATTAAGAGATGAGATGGACTCTCGCTGTCCTCCAGGAGTCGGCAGACTGCTGCAGCATCACGATCCCCTCCCCCAACATCGGGGACCCGCCTCGCCTGCCTCCAACAACCATTCTGTTTATATAGCAGGTCAGAGAAAACAGGGCACAACAAACAGACTGCTCAGGCCTCCGTTACAGTACAGTATCCTTATTCTCCTTCAAAGGCAACCACAGTTCATGCAGCTCATATCCAACATCTCTTTTACAGTAAACATGTATTCAAACTGTTAACATTTTATGCCAGGCGAACCATTGTGAAACTTCACCGTTTCATCTGATCTTTCATACACAATGAAAACTAAATTATAGAATATGTCTACATTTTTAAAAAAAAGCCTATCTTAATGTGACACTCACATAAACATAGTGTGTTAAAAGAATTACACATGATCTCACTGTTTACAAGTGAATTTGTATTGGGAAGGACTCACCTTACGGCTCGTGTGAGGAATGATTACAGCGACCCAATAACTCTCTCAAACATGCCAAATCATGTAAATATTGCATTAAGATAGATTTATAAACACTTAGTGTGCAGTAGATTGAACACAAGGTTAATCCAGGTAATCCTGCTTTGGCTGGAGGTAAAAGTTATTTTAATAATTCATTAACGTAACAGTTGTTTACCAAAAGATTTATTGTTTAATCCTTTAAAACATCAAGAAATTAAGAAAAATATCCATTTCTACAGCCTACAGTGACATCTTCAAATTGCTTGTTGGTCCAGTCAAGTGTCAAAAAAAAAAAAAAAGTACAATTATATAAAACTGAGAAAAGCCTCAAATCTTCAGATGTAAGAAGCTGGAGGCAGTAAATGTTTGGATTCTTTGCTTGATAAAATGATATTTCTTGTTAATTTTTCTGTCAGTTATTGATTATTTAAATACCAGGATTTTGTAAGGATAATGCTGATCTATTAGCATGATTATTTAATCTACAGTTTCTTTAATCATCCTAAATCACCATGATTATTTATTTCCTTTTTGGCTTCATGTTAAGCTGTTAACCCTCTGTTGTTTTTGTTCATGCAATCACCTGACTGTAGTAAACATCAACCAATACCCACCTGAAAGTCACATGAGACAATGTCAACATTTTGATTGCCCATTGCATGAACCGGGCTGCAAAAAAGTTCAAAGTTGATGCAGCTAAGTTGCATTGACAAGCTAATTCTCTTATGTAGGGCAACTTTGAATGAGTGTGACACTGAATAAGGGTTAATTACAATGAAGCAACACATTGAGGGTAAAGGTCACGGCTTTAATACCCTAGAGTATTGCCAAAGGAACAATCATGAAAGAACAAAGTGCTGGAAAAGAAAGATGAAGGAGATTTAAGTTTGAGTTTGAGAGAACAAGTCGAATGAGTTGAGAAGAGTCATTTATCTGTGAGAAGAGGGTGACGTGAGGTATTTCTTGAGCAGGTTCTCAGCCGATGACAGAATGACTGTAGCACCCAAAGGTGAATGCAGTAAATCACAGAGATGGCAGTGTGGAAAGTGCAGTGCAGATTTTACTTTATCATCAGACATGGAGTTTGGGGCTAAATTCCACTCGCTGCTACAGTATGCTTTCCCTCACTCTGCCCTGAGTGTCTCTTCATTCACGGAGAGCCGCATGCCATGCTAGTTAGCTGAACGTACAAGCTGGCTCGATGTCTCATAGTCCAATGCAGACAGATAGAAAATCCCATCAAGTCATGTTTCACCTTGGTCAAAGACACAGAGTGGAGAAAGAGGAGCTGCTGCTGAATACACAAGCAGATATCAAGCATTGTAAAGAGCTGCAGGACAAAAGCTGTGATCAATCTCCTATCAGCTCAGACAGGGGCTATTCTTTGCTAAGTTTATTAACACTGTGAGATCATTGACGCCCATGATTAGAGAACCAAAGATAAAATTTGAAAGAGTGACCTTCTATCACCCCCCCTTTTTTTAATTTGACCCCTCAGCTCACGAGCAGATCTCAACCTTGTTTATGATGTACAGGTGCTCTGTGAGTGCATGTGTGGGAGGCTGTCTTTTAGTGAGGGCTTCTCTCATATCTTTGACCTTTCAGCTGCAGCCCCACCTGACTTCCCTTCTCATTTCCTTTCCTAATTTTAGCTGCCTCATATGAGGAAACCCTGTCCACATTCCAGCGGCCACGATGGTTGCCTTTTGGTGTGACGACACCTAATCTGTATGTACGTGTGTGTGTGTGTGTGTGTGTGTGTGTGTGTGTGTGTGTTTGTGTGCAAGCTCGCTAATGGACTTGTGTAAGAGGCTCAGAGCGTCACTAGGCTGCCGTGCTAAGTGGCAACACACACACACAAACACACTTGCCGAGACAGACAAACATGAACAGGAGCCAAAAGTAGTGCCTGCTAATGGAAGCATCATCAAAGGAAATTAGCTCAATGTTTGAATAGAAGAAGAAAAGAAAGACTACAACATTTAATTTTCAGTGAAATTAAAATGGTGTGTGTCACTTTTAATACTTCATTATGGGACTAGAAAAAAGATTTGACCTGAAAACATAATAGCTGACCCCGAAAATAAGGCTGCCCCCATGAGTTTCAATAATCTTCCGCAGTTGCTTTTAAAAGTGTGTTCTCTCTCAATATTAGTGCTGTGATCTGCAGTAAGTTGAACTTGAGTTTAGATCTTAATGTAAGATAATTCTATATAAAGGCAATAAAGGAAAGGTCAGGAGGTCCTCAAAGTTATTACAATTCATCGTTCAGGGAACACGAATGTACCATATTAAACAGCAAGCCATCCAATAGTTGTCGAGACATTTTAATAATAATCTTAAAGGTTAACCTCATGCTGGTGCTAGAGGAAAAGTGAGAGGATCACCAAAGTCAGGAGGGTGCATCCTCTGGGAATTATAAATGCGTGAAAATTGGTGTCTTTTAAATGTTGATATTTCATAGGAAAAGTGAAGACTCTGACCCTCTTACTTGCCACAGTGGAGGAAGAGTCAGGGGATCACCACAGTCTGTAGCATTCATCCTCTGGAGGCCATGAATGTCTGTCCAAAATGTATAACAAAGCATCCAATAGTTGTTCAGATATTTTAAATCTGGGCCAAAGTGGTGGACTGAGCAACAGGACTAACCACCAGACCAATATCCCTAGGGCCATTCTACTAGCGTGGCTAAAAATACACAACAATAATCTTGATTTGATTTGTATTCAATTCATGCTTGACAGGATTATACTGTCTATGTTGTATGAGTATTATTACTTTCCTCAATTGATTTTCTGTTTGCAGCGAACTGATCAATAGAAAAGTAGTACAGCCATTTGTTTGTGTCAATCAACCTGCCAGACCCAGTGCTCAGCCCTAAATTTGCTCAGTGTTTCTGAAGTGTTCTTTCCATGATTGATTTCCATATGATTAAATCTTTCTCAGACTTATAGCGTCCATTCGGCTGTGATTCTTGGAACATTCACACACTAGAAGTCCTGAGTCTATTTGAGGTTTATGTGTAGGTTGGAATGGCAATCGGTCATAATATATTAACCTCTCTCAGCGCTTCAGGTCCTGCATACTCTGCACATGTAGGAGTGTGAGAGAGAGGGAGAAATAAAAAAGAGAGATAGTGATAGTGGGATGGTGTGGATGTCCATGTATCTCTTACATAACTTCTGACTTAATGTTTCCATGTGGCCACAATCATCTCTGTCTGTCTCTGCTTGGACATCAGTGTGTATCCATCCGGCTTTAAATACAGATTCCAGCAGGATTACCTCAACGTTGAGATCCCCCCACCCCCCCACGCCACACACAAACACACACAGCCATCCTCCTCAGCCTCCCAGCACACATTATCCCCACACTTTAATCCCAAATCCCCCTGAGGTCAATCAAAAAGTTCCAGGTCACAAAGTTATGATGCCGGGGCGAACATGGTATCCTACTGTTCCCACTGGCTGAGGATTACACTGGCTGACAGGGAGGGGACTTGTCTCTGGTGGGGACAGTTGCTAAGGGTCAGATATGGTTGACTGAATTACCCTTACACACACACACACACAAACTGTATAGACACACTCATTCTGCTCTCCATTTCATTGAGCCTCCTGTCTTCATCTTTCTTCCTTTAAGGGATCATTTCAATTTTTTACAACTTTTATTAGTACTTATTTTCATTGTTTTGATCTTGATAACCTTGTATAGAGTGGTGCAGTGGTTAGTACTGTTGCCTCACAGCGAGAAGCTTCTGGCTTTCTTTGCTGTGTTTGCATGTTCTCCCTGTGTCTGCGTGGGATTCCTCAGGGTGCTTCCACTTTCTCCCACCAAATGTATGCAGGTTACGTTAACTGGTGACTAAATTGGCCTTTGATGTGTGTGTGTGTGTGTGTGTTTCAGCCCTGTGATGAACTGCCAACCTATCCAGGGTATACCCCGCCTCTCACCCAATGTCAGCTTGGATCAGCTCCAGGACCCCTGCAACCCTGCAAGCATAAGCAGTTACAGATAATAGATGGATAACCTTGTACAAACTAAATTGCTTTGATTGCTTTGCTTTCAACAACAACAACAACAACAACAATAATGAAAACATGGGAAATCCCCCGGCAGTCTAAGCCTATAGCAGCATTTACTGTGGGATGGTTCAGGGCTTAGCTGAGCAGCCCTAACTATAAGCTTTATCAAAGAGCAAAGTTTTAATCTACTCTTAAGTGTGGAGAGAGTGTCGGCCTCCAGAACCCAAACTGTGATCTGGTTCCACAGGAGAGGAGCCTGAAAGCTGAAGACTCTGGCTCTACTTCTGGAGACTCTAGAAACTAAAAGTAACCCCACATTCTGAGACTGCAATGTTCTATTAGGGTAATAGGGTCCCATGAGCTCTCTAAGATATGATGGTGTGTGACCATTAAAGGCTTTCTAGGTTTTAAATACTACACTGGATTTCACAGGGAGCAAGTGCAGTTAAGCTTATATGGGAGAAATAGGATCTCTTATACTAATGCTTGTCAGTACACGTGCAGCGGCATTCAGGATCAGCTGGAGAGTCTTTAGAGACTTATTGGAGCAGCCAGATAGTAAGGAATTCTAGTACTATAGCCGACAAGTAACAAATGCAGGGGCTAGTTTTTCTGCATGTTTTTGAGATGGGATGTCCCTGGGTTTTTTTTGCAATGTTATGAAGGTGAAAAAAAGCAGTCTTTGGACTTTGTTTTATGTATGACTCAAAGGACATATCCTGATCAAACATAACTTTTGGATTCCTTACCGTGGTACTGGATGCCATCTAAAATAACTATATCAGAATCAGAATCAGAATTCCTTTATTGTCATTATACAGGATGTACAACGAGATTGGAGATCTCTTTAAGTACCATGTTTTTCTGGCCAAGTTAAATAATTTAAGTTTTGAGCAAAAAATTGCAAGCCATTCAGTTTTTTGTGCCATTAAGGCACATTTGAAGTTTAGTGGTTGATTTCATTTGGGTGAGTGTTTCTTGATAATATCACCTAAGGGAAGACTATATAAGGTGAATAGAATTGGTCCAAGCACAGAACCTTGTGGAACTCTGGGACTAAATTTGCATGTACATGCAGGATTCATTGTTGACATGTACAAACTGAAATCGATCTGATAAACAGGACTTAAACCAGCTTGCTACAGTTCCTTTAATGCCAATTAAATGTTCCAGTCTCTGTAATAGGATGGAATGGTCAGTGGTGGTGATTGCAGCACTGAGATCTAACGAGACAAGACAAGTGCAGAGACCAGTCCTCCGTCTGATGCAATTAGAAGGTCATTTGTAACTTTCACCAGCGCTGCCTCTGTGCTATGATGCCCTGTAAATCCTGCGTGAAAAATAAACAATGGTTATGTAGAAGATCATACAACTAATTGGCAACTGCTTTTGCAAGAAATTTGGAGAGAAAGAGGAGGTTAGACATAGATCTCTGGTTTGCTAAAACCTCTATATCATGAATAGACTTTTTAAAAAGAGGTTTTCTTACAGCAACTATAAAGGACTGTGGTGTGTGTGGAAAAGGTGTGGGTAGTGTGTAAAGCATTACACATTAAATTGCATTCTACTCAGAAATATCCTACAATTTACAAAGCTGACAAGTCCTCCAACCTAAAAGACAAAACAGGTCATTATATCTCAAAACTAGTCTTATGACGTACCACCTTTATGACTCAACTGAATCTACTTTGTTAAGGTTATGGAAAGTCAGAGTCATAGTTAAAGAAGCCATTGTTCATCATTGGTGGGAGAAAAATTATAAACTTTTTAGCTGAGAACAGCTCAGCTGATGAGAGTGGTAAGAGTGAACCTAAAGTAGCAAAGTTGCAGACCATACAACCAAAACAATGAGCTGAATGATGCTAAGATGTTGTTGTTATTGTTTTCCACTGTTAATATAAGAAAATTGATGAGTATAGCTTTAAGGTTCTTTTTTAATGTTTAACAATTGATCAACTGTGTAGCAACTGAAATCAATTGCTCGGGCTGGATAAAAGATCATAATCATGGTTTACAGAGACCACTGTCGACTGGTGGTTGTGAACAAAGGTCTCCGGGGTCAAAGTCAAACACTCAACATCCAGCCCAAACTGTACAGAAAACTGTGTGCACATGACACTAGCAGGGTGTCTTTACAATGCACACTTTGTATATTTTTAAAACATTTTTTACCAGACACCTTGCAACCTGTCCAACTATCTGACTCCTCGTGTTTCTTCTTTGCAGTGATTTCTTTCTGAGATCGCACCTCAACTACTACTGTAGTTAACTTAGATACTCACATACTACTTACTGACATACAGTATGATGGCCAAAACTACACAAATAAAACCCAGGCTGTACAAAACCAGATTCATCCCTAATGTAGTCGCTGCCTGTTATTGTAGTAGGAAATCTAGACTTTGATGATACACCCCCCCCCACCCGTGTACAGCAGCGCCTCCACAACCATCAGCTAAGTTGCTGATGGTAGATTCAGAGCATAATTCTGCTTACAGACTCATATGTCTCATTCAGATGATTTATGTTCTCATTTACCCTACTCCCTCACCCCCAACCCCTTTTGTCTCTGCTCTGTAGCTCTCCCATGCATTTTTTTTCTCCCCCTCCTCGTTCCACTGAACGCTGCGGGATCAGGCAATAAACGCTCTCAGCATTGTTGGGAATAAGAGCAAAACACAGTCAAATCTTGTCCTTGCACAACCACGGAGAAGCGTCACAAGAGCACAAACACCTGTGACGCACGCGCTCCTCATTGAGGCTTGCCCTCTTCTGGTCTGACAGGAAGAGCTTTAGCTTTTTTCCCCCCTTCATCTTGGTTGCTTTCATTCCTTCATCTCACAAAAGAAGAGAGGATGTTGAGCTTGGGAAGGGCCCTGAGCTTGTGGATAGAAGAGACAGAAGGAAGAGGACATATTGAAAGCATGACGGTGGCTTTAAATTCACCTGGTTTGATGCCCATTCATGTGCTAATGTGGTCTTTTATGGATATAATGGCACACTGATGAGGCGTACAGTGTTTACACAAACAGGGTGTGTATGTGAGCGTATGAAAGCGACGGGGAATTGTGACTGGCTGAACACTTAGGCTCTTGTTTGCGTGGGAGTCCATGTACTGCAAATTGATTGGGAGAGAGTTACCATGTTTAAGAGTCATAATAACCTTTCCTTAATGTGCTTGTTCCAGCCACAGATGCTCATGTGGCATTTTGAGGCGCTAACAAGCAAACAAGAAAGGGTCACATGTCCGTGTTCACACCTCTTTGCTCGGCCAAGCACGCACATACACAGAGAACCCACCGTGTAGTCAGCGCTTTGGGTTTCTAACTTCACGTGATTTATGAGCTTGGTAAAGATCAGTGTCTGAGACGTGTACCCCGAGGTCAGAGGTCATGAGAACATCTGCGAGTCTAAAAATGACTGTGGCCCACTTTTCCAGGTCTGCTTCAAAGACACTGTGTCAGCGTGGTGAGGGATTACTGGGTCAGTCCTGACAAATTAGGCAAACTGGACTCCGGCAGTGTTAAAATGAATGCACTACCAACTTATTTCAAATGTAAAATAATTTCTTTACTTGGTACCAGTTGGGTGCAGTCATTCTATCATTAGATTAGATTAGAATACTCTTAGTCATGGCAATATTGATTGGCTCAACATCTACTCAATGGATTGACATAGCATTTTTACAGGCCTGGTGATCTCTCTGATCTGACTTTCCATTTATTTCTACTATGAGTGAAATGTTGACAAATACCGGATGGCTTACCATTAAATCTGGTGCGGACATTCATGTTCTTCACAAGATGAATTGTATTAACTTTAACTTTAATCAGATTCAATTCAATTCAATTCAATTTTATTTGTATAGTGCCAAATCACAACAAAAGTTATCTCAAGGCACTTTACATACAGAGCAGGTCAAGAGACCCGACAACATATAGAGACCCAACAGCTCCCATCATGAGCAAGCATTTGATGCGACAGTGGCGAGGAAAAACTTCCTTTTTAACAGGCAGAAACCTCGGACAGAACCAGGCTCAGTGATGGGCAGCCATCTGCCACGACTGGTTGGGTTGAGACAGAGACAGAGAGAGAGAGAGAGGGACAGAGAGAGAGAGAGAGAGAGGGAGAGAGAGAGAGAGAGAGAAGGGGGGGTATGACATGAAGATAAAAAGTTTCATTCGTTTAACAAATTTGTTGCAAAACTCACTCAAAACTCTAGTGAACATGATAAACATTTTACTGTATGTTCGCACTGTCATTTTGAGTGTGTTAGCTTGCTGTGACTGCAGATGCAGCAGAAGGAAATGGAAAAAAAACAAAAACAAACTGTGTGCGTGTGGAGTTGGAGTGATCTTACCAGACCTCTGTAGACCGCTCTTCATCTCCGCTCGAGGCTAGCGGCTCAAGGCTACGCTAGATAAACACAACACACCTGAATCTCAACTGTCAGCAGTTAGAGTTGCATTGTGGGTACAGCTGGTGCCAGGTTTTGACAAGGAAGGAGAATGCATAGAATAAAAAAGAAGATATCTGTGGTTCTGCTGCATTGATTTTGATGCTTTTTTCAAAGTGTCCATCATCAGTCCGACGGGAGTGCAATGCTAAATCAGTGAAGACCTCTTTTACGACTCTTTTTTTCAGTGTGACATTTAGGCAAAAATGAAACACAAAAGAGTTCCATTTGGGCTCAGACATATTATGATTAAATAAAGATATTTTGAAAATGAAGTGCACATTGAAAATTGGCAGGAGGTGCAGACTTGCATGCACACCTCTGACCCTTGATAGTCGTCACTGCAGTGTCTTGAAGAGTTGGGTTTCCTTTAGAAAGTTGTATCATTTTACCACATTGGATTGTTTCATTTTGGCTGTAATTATTGTTTGTTGCACTGTAACTGCAGCAGGGCTTGCTTTCGTAATATCCATATGTCATAAGGAAGACACAAGTCCTGTTGTTCACTTGTTTACTACTGGTGATTTTATTTTAGATGTCATCTTATCACCTGAATTCATGTTGCTTTTTGAATAGGTCATTGTCATAGACCGTCAGATTTAGTCAGAGTCAGCTACTGCCGGACAGCCCTGCTGACTGTCTCGTTAGTCAAACACTTGCAGCTGACAGGTAGGCAACGAGTGCTGAGCTGGTTACTTGCTATATTAACTTTTGCATGACACTTTATTTGACCAAATCCACATAAATTCAGGTTCTTTCTTGAGTGTAGTGGGACTGATTTGAATGGTTATTTGATAAAAAAACTTTAATCTAAACCAAGTTGTTTGTCAGTATGATACTGTTACTGAAGTAAAAACTACTAATGTATTAGACAAACCAGTAATGTGAAACGCAGTAATGATACTGACAACACACAACACTCCTCATTAAGGCTTTATTCATGGGTCAATATGTTCTTTGTAGATCAAAACTTTTTGCATATATAGCAGTGAAAAAAAACCTTAGAGAAGCTAGTTTCATTACTTTTGACAGGTGGAAAGACAACTGTCACAAAAATTTCCAAGGCATAAAATAAGCAGCCTTTGTTTTCTGTCTGTTGCTGACATGCCGTTTAAATTAGGCGACATCTCTTTGAAGTCACCCTGCACATTTGTATCAGGAGGGGGGGGGGATTTCTTCAAATGCGTTCTGCTCATCCAATTACAGCGTGGCCTTCACAGACAGGCAGAGGAAGAACCATTGCGATTTCATCATTTACTTCTCCTTACAGGGCCTTGTCACATTTGTGATTCACCTTGTTGCTGCACTCTTTTTCCTCAGACCACTTCCACAGAAGGCTGTCAGCCTGAATCAGACGTGTTTGTGAGCCTCTGGGACGAGACAGAGCTTCACTCACAGCCTCCAGGGAGCCCAGTGTTGTTTTGCTTATCAAACCATGAGCCAGCAGATATTTATTTCTGGTATTCGGAGGTGGCGCTGGAAGACTGACCTAATTTAATTAGTGACACTGTAGGTAAAAGCACACAGAGTTGGAAAGTACGTCTGATAGCTGCGCTCGAAATACACCTGCTGCACGCCATCTCTTCCTATATTGTGTAATATCTCTCCAAACCTCTGACATCTTCTGCTAGATATCATGGCCACCTGATAAATTATATGATCAGAAAGCAATTATACAGTGTGGTTATCATGTGATGCGAACTTCAAATTCAGAATATTGTAAACAATCATCACCTCAATCTGCATCTTTACAGGATTGCTGCTTCTTCTCTCTCATCCTCCTCCTCTCTGCCTGCCTCATCCTGTCTTGCTACATTTTCAGTACTGTTGGATAAAACTTGAACTTGAAAACTTGAAAATTATTGATGAAAACCGAGTCACCAGAGGCTACCTTCAACATCTTTGATGTATTCAGGCATACACCCAACAGTCAGTCCAAACTCCAGCAGTTTCATACTCACACTCCTCTTGACTCACAACTGGGAGAAACTCTGAAAAACTTCAGGGAATATTCCTACTAAGACTAAAGTATTAACATGCAGAATGTGTTAACTGTGGAGATTCAATAGAAATTTGAGTAATGCTCCTCATCATTATTTGCTTTACACTATGTGCTAATGAGCTGCACGTTCATGTAAGCAAATGAATGGTTTTTAGCCGTGATAGCAGTGGAGGATAGCAATGTTGACTGGTTGGTCGGTTGTGATTTTGAAATGTATTTTCTACTACTTTCTGACTGACAACTTCCAACAGGTGTGCTTGAAATATGCTTTTAGTATTTATGATGGCTATTGAGCCTGAGGCTTTTATGGAGTAGGCCTGTCGGGGATACATGATTTTATATACAGTGTACTGTTATTTTTCTTTATGTGCCTGTTGTATATATGTAGTCTAGATACAGTATATTAATCTGTCTATCTGCTTAGTCTGAAATATATTTTCTTACCACTTTTTCATTATTTGCAACAGGTTGACAGAACGGGTGGGTGGGGACTCAGGCACATCACACAGTCGCTGCTTCAATAGTTTTTAATGAAATCAAATTAAATCTTTAACAAAAACTCACATCAAGGTCCGGCTCAGGAATGACGAAAATCCAAACTCAAAATACATGGCATGACATGACAAGGGAAAAACCATGGACATGGACGTGATGAAAGGTGACAATCCGGCAAAGACAAAGAGACAACAACAGACTTATATAGTGTGCAGAGGTGATTAACTAGAACAGAAAACACAGGTGACATGATGAGGTGGGTGTGGCTGGTAGGTGACCTGAATCGGAGACAAGACACTGGACATAGAAATATGGCAAACAGAACAGAAACCAGAACACAGAACTAGAACTGACAGAACTAAACATTACATATGACAAGGACAACAACATGACAGGGCTACACAGAAAGAACTATAACAAAACACAGGCAGAAAACTAAGACACATAACAAAGACAAAACTAAGACAGAACAAAACCAAAGGCTAAATCAAGACCTGGGTGCAAAACTTGACACAGGTGTGCTCTGCCACATGTGGTAAGATGCAAATCTAGATGGCCACCCTTTGAATTTGGTCCACTTTGGTCCAGACTGAAATATTTCAGCAGATATGAAAAGACAAATATCTGAGAAAAAGGTCACGACAACTATTGGATGGACTGACATAAAAATGTGATGCATACATTCATGTCCCCCTCAGGGTGAATAGTAAAAAGTCTGGTCATCTCTTAACTTTTCCTCTAGCAAAAATAATCAGGTCAAAATTTTAAGCTTTTCCAAAAGGCCACATCAGAGACATGGAAGAGACATGGTGACCATTCAAATGGGAATCCCAGGCCATGCTTTTCATTTCTCTCAACAAAAGGGTTTAAGGTGTTGTACCTCACTTTCTCACCTCCACACACCTGGCTAATCACCTCATGAAGTTGGCATGTTTATTGGATTGTTGGTGAAATGTGAAAGGACTCAATCAGAAGTGCACTGATGTTTTTTAGCTTCCATAGCAAATGAGTACACACAACACTAAACCAGCTAGAAGGACTCATGGTAAATTAAGACAAGCAATAAACATAAAGACTAAAAGTTGTTTCTAAGAGACTTTAAACTTCAAATGGCTGAAAAGAGCAATTATACCTGCTAATTTTATAACCTGAAGAGCTTCTGAGCCACATGCCTGACTGCTCATGCTGTTTGATTGCAGGAGCTTTTTAAAAAAAGGACAGCGGTATATTGCATTAAAATGAAACTTGAAATGAAATGTAATGCATGTTTTTGAAGTCATTTCCTGTCCTTGAGACCAGTGCTACACATTTGATCCATTTCAGCTCCAGCAAACCTCATTCAGCTGATAAAAGCTTAATTTTCTTGTGGCTAAGTGTGCTGGTGAAAAATAGATATATAAACAGAGAACAGAAATATACTGAGTGGAAAAAAACCCTGAGCTAATGTGCCCTTGGACATCTATTTTATTACATTTTTGGAATAAATCCTTTATTTGATACAGTTTAGGTTGCAGCATTTTGTAGGTTGTGCAAATTGAGCAGAGGACTGGTGAGAGAGGCTGAGGTTTGGGGCTAAACGCAGCAGAGGAGACAACATTAAAAGTGGGATATGAACGTAATGTGGAGAAGGAATCCTTTTTTGAGGAACATGCTGTAGGGAAATGACAAAAAGAAGGGTCACTGACTTATTAGAGGAAGTGACAGACGAAATAGATGACTTCAGAATTTTGAGCACCATTGCATTTCTGTGAAAATATGCTAGTAGGAGAAAAACAAGAGAACAGCTTTGTGTTTTGTGGTCTGACTCTGTGCTTCACCAGGAAGATGGCCCCAGGCCTGTCTGGACCTTCACACAGGATAATTCTGCTATATTTTGACTTGGATCTTGGAGGAGGGTGAAAGTTCATTGCTCCTAACTTAAGATCACTTAATAGCTTTTTTCTATTGTATTTCACAGTTCATGGTTTCATATGGGATGTAGTTAAAAGCTCAAGAAAAAGCTTGTAAGTAGATGTTAAGTTAATTTTTTTTTTTGCAATAGTGTATTTTTGACGATCATTTCTGTTGATTATTATATTTTTTTTTTATCACCAAGTTATACGCTTAAATCTGCGAATGTAGCAACATCTCTTTAAGTCACAAGGAAACAACTCATAGAGTGTCTTTAGCATCTGTAATCAGACGTATTTGCCTACTATTGAAAAAGAATATGTTGCTGGGGTATAGGGTGATATGAATGAATTAGACTTCAACCATGCCATTTTGGAAATTTAAACTAGCTTTTGCAAACTGACATTCAAAAGCACCCTTCCTGCTGTGATGTTGCTCTGCTAGCACAACGATCAAGTGCGATTTTATAAAATGCACATTAAAGAAGTGCTGCATACTTAATTGTGAAAATGGGTCAACACGTCATCGACTGTTTCAAATTAAACTGAACCTTGCCAGCCAGTGCTGACACAGAGTTGACCATTTAGGACAAATTAATATCATTAAATTTAAAAGAATGATAACGGCCTCTAATCACAGTAATCAGAGTATACACCCCCTTTACAGAAAAGCGAGTGAGAGCAGCTGCAGACTCTAGTTCAGCACCTAACCCTGTAGCACCAAGCACACACCCACAGCAGTGAGCAGTGACTGTCAGGTCGGGTAGCTGATACAGAGTGAAAGAGTGAAAGACACGTTCGCGATGGCTGGTTTTCTTACCTTTATATGACTGCGGCATTTTGCAGATTTTATTATAATTCTGTTCATTTATTAGGCTAAAAAAGTAAGAGGGAATGTAGCAAACTTACCAGTCACACTCCCCACCCCCATCGTCACTTTTCAGGTTTTTCAAAATTATGCAGTGGGTGGAAAAAAATTAAAGACAAACTGTGAAATTATTACCAAAACTGTACTTCATGGTCCCACTTTGACCTAAAGTACTGATCACAGTTGTGTGTACAATCTGTTTTGCTGTGCCATGAAGGATTAAACTGACGCTTCAGGTGAACTCACTTTCTGTTTTGCCTCCAGATGAAGTGATTTTAGCTTAGCTTAGTGTCTCTGAGTTTCCATTACTTTAGTGAGCGCAACGTTATCATAACCATAAAATAAGTTGTCATAAATGTAAATGAACGTTTAAAGGGCCATGTGAGTTCATCCAACACTGTCATAGTGACAATGCAAATAAAAACAAACAAACCATGAACTCAGATTACATAACTTCTCTGTCTCTGCTTATTTCATACTTTCTGCCACATTTTCATTTTCCCTCAAAACATTTTAGGTTAGAGGTTTTACTGCAGTCAAATTGCAAAGGAATTATCTTTAAAAGTCAAGCTTCCTCTGCCCACCTAATATGTGAGCGACAGAAGGGGTATAAGCCTCAGAGCTTTCAGATGGTTTATTATAGCCGTGGTACGATCCTGTGCCAGGAGACTGGGACTGAGAAAACACAGCAACTCTAAAACGCAAATGGATGCTCAAACAATCCGAGAGGACATTGAACATTGCCGCCTGCTATTACGGTGTGCACACAGGCAACATATGGTCATAGTGTGTTATGACATCAAGTCAGGAAGCCAGAGCTAATTGCTGTGTAGGGCTGCTTTTGAGTCCTGTCCCTCTGACAGAGTCACTGAATAAACGTAGGTCTTTTGCAGGGCTATGCTATCTGGCTGTGTCTCTACAACGGCTGCCACGATCTCCATTAGGTCTGTGGATATACAGATTATAGATACTCTCAGTGGGCTCGTCCTCATCGGGCAAACCAGCGCTCTAATCCACTTCCTGTCAGAGGGTGTAGCCTGAGCCAGATAAGCCAGATGTGGTGGGTACATGTACATATCCGCCTGTGAGTGTTTATCACTCAAATCTTCAAGTTTTGGCATGCAACGTCAAATTACACAACATTTAACTCTGGATAGCAGCCATCGCGCTGTCCATACCGAGCATGTTATCCATCCAATCAAGTAATCCCTGTAGGTACAATTCAAGGATGTCAACAAATACCTCAGCGCTCACTACTATTTAATCCTCTGGGGAATGGAAATCAGCTGTCAGGCCCAGGCCTCTCAGGTCTGTCTCTGCTAGTATTGATCACGGTCTGCTGTGTTGGCCTGTTGGGCTGCCTACGGCACGCATGATAATGCAGAATCTCACTGCTGGCCGCTCATAACCTCTATAACTCCTGGAGACTGGAGAGATTAAGTTCCAACTCTCAAATGATTAATCAATTTCAATTACTCCCCATGTGATCAATCATATTCTCATTAATGTCTGAAACGTTGCCCACAGCTGTATGGGGGCCGATTACCACTCAGGGTTTCCAACTCCAACAGCTTTATTGCTCAAGTCCTTGTAAAATATCTTTTACAGTCTTGTAAGGAGCTCAAGTGGCTGGTTGAGGGTGATGCTGGCTGATGTTTGCACGTCAGCGGTCAGTCGGTGTCATCTTGTGCTGTAACCCAAGAGATCGCTGGCAGGAATCCTCTCCTGCGGATCATCAGGATTCCCCGTCTCCATTCGCCATTCTGTGCTATTTTTTAAATATTTGTTTGGGTAATTTTCACTTCATTTGACAGTGCTAATTAAGACAGAGAGAGATGTATGAATACACTACATTACATTAAACAGTGACCATGTGCTGTCCCCATTCTGTGCTATTAAAAGACAGAAAAACACCTCTGTCCTGTTCTGAAGTTGAGCAATCTGTTGCCCCAACCTGAACTCCCTTCAAACAATGGATCCCTCCTCAGCTGGAGGTTACAATTAGTCACTGCAAAAAAAAACAACAGCATATTACATGACACACTCAGGTTATCACTGTGCCAAACACTTGAGCGTGTTTATTAGCTAGTCACGTTTTCCGGGTCACTCCCTCTGTCAGTGATCTGTTTGACCACTTCCTGTGATGAAGAGCAGCAAGGCAGAAATACTGTTAAGTGAGCTCACCTCTCATGTAACTGGAGCCTGACATAAAGATGAGCTGAGCTGCTTTGCGCTCTCTCTCTCTCTCTCTCTCTCTCTCTCTCTCTCTCTCTCTCTCTCTTTCTGTGGGCTTGACTTTGTTCCCTTTTGGCTCCTGACCACAGATTATCCAGGGCTGAGCAGGGCTGTGTGCCTTAAGTGTGCTCTGAGGTCAGGTGAGGCTTTCACAACAATTCTCTAAATAATATCCTGACCTCACACATAGGGATGGAAAGAACTGCATCAGGGGTCAAAAGTCAATCCGGAAATTAACATGAATCACAGGGAGAATTTGTTTTCTCTTACTCACAAATGTGTAATAATTTGTTTAAGAGTCATGTTTGAAGGTCAATTCTAGTTTATTTACAGCTTACTTATTTCTGTAGTTTTACAACTTGGGTCTCATTTTTGTAGTTCTGGCCATCGTTTTTATTAGCCATGATAAAAGTGATCTCACTAAAGTCATTTCTGAGATCTAGGAACATAGTGATATTGCTAAGTCCAGAAGGGCAGAGCAGCAGACAATAAAACAGGTTGTAAACAAACCAACTGCTTATCCAGATTATCTAAACCACTTTATTTAGAGGTTAACCTGAAGGTGAGAGCACCGCAAATGTTGGAAATAACCCTTCATTGCACTGGAAAATTGTATGTGTGGATACTACAGTAAATGCAGTAGGTCTAAGTCAAACCAAGACGTTGGTCTGTAAACTCTTAAAGATGTTAACAACTATACTGTTAGTCTTCTTTTTTTATTATTAAGTTTGGCTACAGTCTGTCTGAAAGTCTGACCACTGGTGTTTCATGCCCTATCAAACTTTTTTTTTTTTTTAGCACCATCACTGTGCTCCTCGATATCAGCAACACGTTTTAATACAAATTTATTCCTGGTAGAAATTATGGCAAAAACTGCCAAACTTTGACTTGTAATAAACCAGAAATATCCTCTAGGAGTTCATTGCTGTCATTACCTTTAAAGAAAGGTTATTATGGAAAAATAAGTTTTGTCTATTTTTGTAGGAATAATTCTAAGGGGCCTAAAAAAAATGAATCACCTTCTAACTATGTGCTAAAGTCCGAGAAACACAAAGTCATCTACAATCTGAATAGTTTCTGATGATTTCACAAGGCAGGTTTCGGTATCTGTGTTTTCCTTGGTGCTCTCCTTCCTTGTATGAAGGGGGCAGAGCTGTGTTGGAAAAACGTGATGTCACATACTTACCTGCACCAATTAGGATTTAGCCCAATAGAGAATATGACAGTTGTGTGGTTGTTTTCTTGTGTTGCCAGGTCAGTGTCAATCAAATCTAATCAAACCACAGCTGCGGTTTTTGACTGTTAAACTGTTAATATAGATCGACTTATTAAGAGAGGACCAACACTGTCAACCAATAAGTGTAAAATATCACAGTGTGATTCCTTAATATAATTTGTCACAATAGTAAGAAGACCCTCCCACCCCCATTTCCCATTTAGACGAACAGTCTTAAAGCAGAATCAATATTGTTTCTTATATGCATGTCATGTCCACCATCCGAGAGGAGAGTGATCTCTTTGGTGTCCAGCTAATCAATGGGCAGATGGCAACTCCAAATTTTTCTGCCTCATATTTGATTAGTATTCGAAATGTTGTCTGATTGCAAAGTGGGCCGCTGCACCTCACCGCCACTCGGTGTATGTGTTATTTCTCAGAGTGGCTGCCTTCAGACGAGAGTCCCTTTGCCTCTGATTAAACCCTTGAAGCAAGGTCTTCATCCTGGCAAGAACCCATGTGTGCTTTTGTGTGTGTGTGTGTGCAGGAGGGGAGAGCGAGGGAGAAAGAGCATGTCTGTGCGTGAAGCAGAGGAGAGGGGAGAGGAGGTGTAGCTCTGTCTGCACGTGAAAGCCGCCCCACGTTATCTGCCCTGGGAGAGAGGGGAGGAAAGAGGGAGGAGGAAAAGGAGAGGGAGGAGTGTCAGTGGAGGTGGGGGGGGGGCACACGGCAGGACAGAGTCAGTCCTAATGTCTGCTGAGACAGAAAGAGACATAGGAAACGTGAAGTGCAGGTGACCTGTGGTGCTGCCAGGCTGCTCGTCACAGACAGCTAACTGTGGTTAACCAGCGATGATGACAAGGATGATGAGGGATTAGGCCACTCTGTCTTCACCACAATCACAGGCTTTGATCGCCTCAGACAGCCAATCACAAACAAATGTGTGTGAGCTGAAGACTGTAAACACATCATGGGGAGATGCAGAGCAGCATCACAACTCCCTGATGGAGTCGAATAGAATAGAATAAATATGTATAATATATATAATAGAGTTTGGGGGAACTTGTCTTTAAACAGATGAACACAGTCAGGAAAAACAAAGGCACTCAAAGTTACTGTCTGCCTGACCTTGAGTGCCCCTCATGCACACGCACACCCACCCACACACACACACACATACATACACACACGGCAGTCATTAAGACCTGGTTCTGTATTGTGCTGGGACTGCAGTGAAGGCTACACTCCCTGGTTCTGTCTCTCAATAATGCATGATTAATTAGCCAACTCTGAAATAGAGTGAAACTGAGCACAGGGTGGAAACTAAAGAGGGACTCAGTAGGTAGCCACTGTCTCATGCAGAGGCCTGCTTACACACACACACACACACACACACACACACACACACACACACACGCATACATGCACGCACACACACACACACACACACACACACACACACACACATGCTCAGCTATAGACAGTTATTGTCTTAATTTCCAGATCCTTTCTAGAACTATCACCAGGTTTATCTGCAGTTCTACTCTGCTCCACAGAGCAGAGTTCATTGTTTTGGTTTTATGGCCTGCAACTTTCCTGTTTCTGTTCACTCTCAACAACGTGCTGTACTTGCTGGTTGCAGTATATATGTGTGTGTGTAAAAAAAAACAACAACAACCTCACTGTAGCTACACTATCCATTCAGTACCAAACAGCAAACAGACAAAGTTAGTGACTAGCTCATAAACATAGTGGAGTATTTAGCTGCCAAAGAGCCAGATATTTCCCTCGGGTGTTGGTGGAGACCAAAAAGAGAGCTACATCAAAAACACAAAAATGTTACTGTACCTGCAGGGTGAATTCTATGGACAGGGTGGACAAGACTAGGGAATGAGTGACTAATCCACATGTGCACTGAGTCGCAGAACAAGGAAGCAAAACCAGAAAAATGAGACACTATACTGGTGCTGGATGAGCAACTTTCATTCGTAAAAAATGGGCACCGCCCTGAAGTCTGGTGTTCAGTTTTCATAATACATTCTTGAATCACAGGTAGGAAACAAGAAACATGTCTCCTTGTGAGGTACAGTGTTTATGCACTGCACAGTGCATTCCAACTATTTTTGGGGTCATGGGTTAATGCAAGGGAGAGGCCACTTTAATGACCACTACAAGAGTTGGAAAACAGAGCTTTGTAGCAGTATAATACATCTCTTTACTCTCTTCTGCCTTACATTGTATCAACCAACCTAAACTATTACTAAAGCTACAGGCAATGAGTGAAACAATAAGCAGTTCAAGTCCATGATTATAAACATCAAAAAAAGACATTGTATCTACAAAATAAATCTCAACAAAAATAAATTCTGTCTTACATAACATTAGCCTCTATAAGTGACTGGTCATACCAGAATAAATGTGACTGTAGCCAAAACCTTGGAATTACTGTCTATCATTATTTCCTCTTTCAAATTGTTCTAATCTTCCTTTAAAGCAAGCAAGAACTAATTCTGACTTTTTGCAAGATCATATTTTATGAGAGTATGTTGGAATATATTGGAAATGAGAAAAGATCTCATTGCATTGCAAGCTTCTTTTTATACCACATGTAAGTTTAAGTTTGAATAAGACGCTTAGTAGGAGTGTTGCAGTGACCTCTGTCTCATCTATGCCATCTATCTCTTCATCTTTCTGGCCTCTCATGTCTGTGCCAAATCTTAATCAAAGCCCTCAGACTTCACTACCGAGTGTGATGGTCCAAAAGTTTCCAAGTGCAGTCAACAAATGCCAACTATTTCCATGCTCTGAACTATTCCCCCAACTTGCTCCCAGGTCTGCCCTAGGCAACAGACAGTTAACATGTTACAGAGAGTCAGAAAAAGAAAGACAGGGAGAGGGCATCATCCATGAATAGGCAGCATTCAGCCCTGCCTCTGCCTCATTCCCACAGAGACTCAGCCCGGGCTGGAGTTTCACCCCGGTCTGGCCCGGTGAAATACAAACCTCTCTCATCACAGACTCCGATTCCCACTAGAAACACATTATTGATTCCTCTCTGCGACCCCTCCATATTTTATTATTGCTAAGGTGAAAATGGATAACAGGAAAGCTCATATCAGCACGTAGCTGAACAATACCGCATTGTGGCAACTCAGCTCCACTCTACTGAAGAGGACAACTCCTCCTGCAGTCATTCAGAGCACCAGTGGCTGCACACAATTATGATCCTGTGCTCAGTCTGCCCTGTGCCAATAATGAATACATGGATACACAAAAACAAGATGGGATTGTGAATTTGCATTTGATAACAGCTGCTGTTGAAAGCGGAGCTCCGCTTGCATAAGCTGCCCGCTGTCCTGCTGAGAAAGTGTGTGGCTTCGCTGTTGGGCAGCTGTTGTTGTGTTTGTCAGGCTAGTTTCCCCCAAATTGATGTTGAAAATATGGCGAGAGCTGGCTCCAGCAGCACGAAGCAAGATGTAACATCTCTATTGTTTTGGTTTCTGGGAGAGGACTAAAGCCTCTCAGTGTTGCAGCTCGTGGGTTGTGTTTGCCTCTGGGGCGGCATGTCAGGAAAACTTACGGTCAAGATGCAGCTCCATAATTCACAGCTCCAGCTCTGGAGCTCTTCAAAGCAGGAGAAAGCAAGTGTATTACTACAAATAATAATCAGCATCCGGTGTTGGAGTTGAGGGTGTGGATGATGATGTGACAATCCATCTTGCTTCCCCCCCTCCTCATGCTCTTCCTCCGGAGTCGGAGTCAGGGAGTTTGACGCGATGACTCACCGTTGTTGGAGGTGGTTTTCTAAGCAGCTTGAGTGACATCCGTGCATCCATTTTTTTTTTTGCGCTTCGCATTAATGACAGCAATCTGTCTTGCTCAGGAGCACAGATGCAGGTTTGGATTTGGAGACAAGCTGCAGATTGCTCCTTGTGATTACTACTCTCCAGAGCCACATTCATGTATTTCTATCATTATTTCTACAATAGACAGAACAGGTTGATTGAGAGGCAGAATTATCTCCTGAGAAAGATAAGAGCGCCAACACATGAGCCTGTACAACTACCCAGCCTTGTAGAGACAATCAAAATATTTTGAAGTGGAGCTCTAATAAGAACCTCTCCACTTCACACACGATCTGACCTTAAAACTAGCAAAAAGACTTGGATTGAAACCATTTCAGCCTGATATAAGCAGTGGAACTACTATTACTTTAATTCGATTGTTAACTCAGTATAAATGCACAGAGAGTTTCATGTTGTCTCTTGTGCAAGCCACTTGGCTATATGCAGGCACCCCACCCAACAAGTAGGAATCACTATAGTGCAGTCCCTCACCAGCTTCCCACCCACAAACACAGCCAGTTATGATTAGTTACACTTATCAACATTTTTAATATTATCTTATGTTTTAGCATCTTTCAGCTCATTGTTTTGGTTTTACCGTCCCAAAACTTTACTGTTTTGGCCCAGTCTCACTGCTCTCATTCAGCCACAGCACGCAGCTGTCTAAAGGAACCTCTAATAAACCGACCCTACACTGTCTTTTAAGAATTCATTTTTCCCCCCCGATCTGCTGTATTACATCTTGCTTCACAAATCTAACTGATTTCTAAAATATATTCTTGAAATAAGTTGATTTACTTCAGAAACAATTCGAAACAATCTCACTGCAATTGGCAGATTATTTCATGGGCATCAATAACAACACGACTTAATAAGATGGAGATTTATTTGCAGTATGGGCTCATTAACTGCTTCTTGTATACATTTTGTCAATTTCACAGACACTTGATGAGAATTAAATCAAATAGTTCTCCTTGGTCAGCACCAGGTTCTTAAAACAAACAAACAAGCAGGTTTTAAAATTAATATATAATTTCCCTCAGTGTTTATTCTCTTGATTTTGCCTCTAAACATATCTTATATAGGAATTGTTCAGTCATTGTGTGCTGCTGGTACTGCTGTCTTTACACCACGCTGCTATACTGGTAGGTAATGAGCATGCCTCAGAGCAATTATAAACAATACAGCTGATTAATACAGCATGTGTGTGCAGCATGTCGTCATGTTAGAATACACTCATATCATGCCAGTCCAGTTTAGAGGGACCATGTGAATATTTATGTGGTTAGTTGATCCTGCCCTATTCAGATCAAATTGAGGATGTACATGTTGACCTCGTAGACTCATGGCACCGTGTCCTGCACTTAGTCATGTGAGTGCATCACACACACACACACACACACAAACACAAACATACGCACACTCGTGAGCTGGCGGGGGAGAAATGCTCTGATGGACCCTGTTTTGAAAGCAGGTTTGCCCAAGCTGTATGTATTGGCACCGCTCCAGACTGCAGCCACTCACACTGTGACTGAGTGCAGAGAGGGGAAAAATATAGAACATTTTATGGAATAAAGTACAGATAAGAAGAGCAAACTGTCACAGGGGAAAAAAAGCAAATATTACAGAGCTAAGTGTAAAGAAGAAAATCCTTACACAAGAGTGAAGAAATAGGAAAGAATGGAGACAGAAATGGTTGGAGGTGGTGGAGGCAGCACAGAGAGGCATGTTTGGGTTCATTCTTTGACCTCTCATTTCAGTGAGGGCGAATTTGTGATTAATGGATTTTCACATGGGCATGGAATCACTCACCACTTCCCTGTGACATTCTTCCTGATCTGTCGGCTGGTTCCAGGCCTGATCCCAGTTCAGGGCCGTGGGTGTCTCTCCGCCCACACCGCAGGTCATGGCACACAGTGAACACTGCGCTAAGTAAATGCCTGACAGGACTCAGCTCAAAGGGAGAATGTTAGCTGCACTGGGCTGTACATACAGAAGCTTATTTATTTGGACCTCTGTAAGCCGTGGCACACACTACACGCTTATTACGCACACGCAGTTAACACTTGCTTCACAGATTGAACTATGGACAAGTCTCTTTCATAGACACAGCCTGTGATATGTGGTTATACAACAAAAATAACTATAAAAAAGTGCTGTTTTTTAGTGACTATACACAAACAAGAGTCTACAGCCCACAGCTAATTACCATTGAACATAAATACAGCTGAGACTGAAGGGAATGTCATTACAGGTATTTGGTCATAAAGCAAAGACAAATTTTGGTGCTTAAGAGAAAAGTCAGGGAACAAGCAAGTCAGTAGGATTCATCCTGTGGGGATCATGAATGTCTCTACAAAAATCAGTGCCAGTCCCTCAGATTTATGTTGAAATAT
The DNA here is from genome assembly GCA_037975185.1 of Centropyge bicolor. Taxonomy (NCBI): domain Eukaryota; kingdom Metazoa; phylum Chordata; class Actinopteri; family Pomacanthidae; genus Centropyge; species Centropyge bicolor. The sequence continues at coordinate 5,336,022 of JBBMOC010000024.1, read as the reverse complement.
TTCAGAGAAGATGTCAAACCTGCTGTTAGCAGAGGAGAGGAAAAGTCAGAGGACCAGCAAAGCCAGTAGGATTTATTCTCTGGGCACTATGAAAGGTAACGTGAGCAATTGCAATCTATCCTGTAGTAAAAATTTTTACTCCAGACCAAAGTGGTGGACTTTGACCTGCCTGCCCTGGCCATTTTTCAGTGTGCATCCGTCACATTGTTCGATTATGCCACAAACACTACATGAATAACAACTGTGAATAAAAGGAGTTCAACTCTGTGTGTGGGTCTAATACAGCAGTGTTTACTACAAATTGTATTACATCAATAACCAGGATGTAGGAATTTCCCTATCTCACAGTACAAGCTAAGCTGCTGGTGTGAAGACTGAGTCCCTCTCAGCAGTGGATATTTCCCAACACCAGCAGCTTTGTGGGATTGACACAGCTCAGCTGCATTGTGGTGAGCACTGGAGTGGCCTTGTGTGGCCTTTTGTATTGTGCTTATAGGAGGTGGCGTAACAAAGGGACACATGACGTTGGTTTTGGATGGTGAGAGATACGAGGAGGGAGCTGACCCACTAAGGTCAAACTTCAGATTATTCAGAGGCTTATCTACCCACAAACTGTGAGCAACATGGTCAACAAGTCACCGACCCAGAGTCCTTATTTCACTATAGAGCTGTAACAGAGGTAGGATCCGCACAAAAGCTGTTTTTGGTGAAAAACCAAAAACTGTAATGAAAGAAGAAGAGGAGCCTGTACAATGAAGCATTTATTCCTCAGTGGTTTTGCTCCAAAGAGAATTTGAAATCTGCGGTCAGTGATTGAAGTTCGTGAAACCAGCAGTGGTGGTGGTGGTACTTAAGTACAGATTTTGGGTATTTTACTTGAGTCTTTTGTTTGTGTTGGTAGGTTTTTGGAACAAGGAACCAGGCTAGCTGTTTCTCCTTGTTTCCAGTCTACTCTAAGCTAGGCTCATTGCCACCTGGCTCCAGCTCCATACTTCACATGCAGACATGAAAGTGGCTTTAGGCCTTTCATCCAGTGTTCTTTAAAAATGCTTGAAAGCAAATCAGCATATTTAAGTGTTGTACTATTCCGTGAACCTCAAGTGTTGTCTGGCCATGCAGATAGTTTCAGTTTTAGGTGCCCAGATTTTGGCACATTTGTCTCTGCCACTTGTGCCACAACCCCAGTTAAGCTGAGGAGACTGTCATTTTTCAGTGCTCACAGCATCGACAAATGACAGAACACACTGTCAACAGTTTTCAGGGATTTTTTTCAGGGAACATTTCTTCAATAGAAAGCAGTTCCAAGGAAAACTCCAACTTAAAACCTGGGAAAATACAACCAAACCTATCTGCATGACTAGATACCACTAAGTGGGAAAATGTGTTTATCTGTAATATGAGCAAACTGACCCTTTAACAATACATCATTAGATGAAGTGAATGAAGTGAGACATCCCTCAATATTAACATGTAATTAGTCCAAATGTTCATAGAATACATATGTAACACAAGACCTGGTAGAGAATCTGGACTAAACAGTAAGAGTAAGTGTTCTCTGCCATCAATAACATGGGGGGTGGGGGTGTATTGGGGGGTGCATTCAGGTGTATTGCAGTTAGGTGTTGCCGTTTCCATTTATCATCTGAATCGACTAAATTGACCGAATTGACCGCAGTGACTATTCACCCCAATGCTTTCTGATTACTGGGCTGAATTGCACTGAGTAGCAGTTCCCAGCCAAAGAGCAATGTCACAATTACTCTCCTTCTCCCCTCCCCGGAGATTACAGCATTGAGCTGCTGATGCAGTTGCGTACAGTACAGCGGCCCCTGAAACACTCGTTTTTCTGCACCGCGGCTCTTTTTTGTGTTCTCACGCTCTTTTTCGCCCAACCTATCACCTTTCTCCATTTCTATCAAAGAACATCCATCAGCGAAATATGGTTCCACCTTCTCCCGTTACCCCGGCAGCTCTGTGTCAGCTCTCTGAACCTGAGAGCACCGAGTTCTGCTGCTGGTGGTGGAGGAGAGGTTGCAGACAACACACTCCGACACTGAACACATCAAAATTATATGTCACTTTCACCAAAGCGATTCATTGAATATTCAACATATAAAACCAATGCCTCGTGAGTTCTCATTAGAACGTTTACATTACATGTATGGAGTCAATTAGTGAGCAGCACTCATCATTACCCTTTCCACGCATGAATGATCATGACTTCTATCTCATTATTCCTTCTCATCGTGTGTCCCCATCCTGGTCAGCTGCTTATGAAGGCAGAGCGAAGCAAAGGATTAACCTTAGCAGAACTCCTTCCTCTCATTCTCCTCTCCATCACGTTTGTCTCTGTGGCCCATACGCTCCTCTCCGTCCTCTGCATTTTCAACTACCACCTGTAAAAAAACACAACAACAAAAAAACCTCATTGCCATTTAAAAGATGAGATCTGACATTTGTCAGAAAAATAGCACTGGAGTGCTACTCTAACCGTGGAAGAGCATGGGGTAATGTGTAAGAATAGTTGCCATGACTACATTGACATCATTTCTGGCAAACAGGATTGAGGGCTTCTCAATAGAGGGTCTGTGCAAATTCTGGCTGTGCATACACATTGATGGGAGTTCATGTGAAAGAGCCATGTTTTGAGGATGTCTTCAAGCTTGTATAAGCTAATGTTTCTGTTAATATCTTATGATGATGATGTATGTTGTTTGCATAATCTGACATCATCCATTGCATTGCCTGCCCAGTGATGGATCTCACCCACACAGACGGGGGGGAGAAGACAGAAATCTGTTTTAAGGAGTGTGCAGCAGGTGCGGGGGAGAAGGTTACAGTCCAAATGGAAGAGGAGCAGGGGGGAGGGGGGGCGGGGCAAAAATACAAATCACAATGACAGGGACAGGCTGCCTACTGTAGCACACTCCATTCAGTATTCATGGAAATGTGACACATTCCCACTGCAATGGATGGCTCTCACTCTAAAACCCATTCTATCCACAAGCACTGGCTGTTCATTTCAGAGCGTAATTGAATTTCTCAAAAAGTCGATCTGACTGCAAGGGCACAGCTTTGCCATGTAGTGTGCCGTCTGAGGCAGGACGGCAGCAAAACCACGCAGTGATCTTGTCTCCGTGCCATGACTGTGTTATTAAGCTTAATGCGACTGTTCTGTTCTGCTGGCTGATTCATGACACAGCACCCGGCATGCTAAACATAATCCTCCGACATGAAACCAAATAGTAGAGCAGAATGGTATTTAAATGGGAGGAGCACAGCTGATCCCCTATTGTGTAACCTTCCGTCTCCTCCAGATGGCTTGATATGAATCTTTCCAGGGGTCAAAACACTGTAACCCGGCTCAAATATGAAACCGGTGGGTGCTACATGGCATGAAATGCTCATTATTCCACATAAACACCACTTCATCCCCCTCTGCAGATGTATGGCGTGTAAGCTCAGGCTCACTGAGAAATGTCTGTTCGTCCATGCATGCGAGTATGAGAGAGTCTACCACTGCTTATATTAATAACATTCCGGGCAGTGGTGTGAAAAAGAGCTCTCGCCGGCCTCCCTCTGCCTGCCACAGCATGTGTAAACAACTCAAGAGGAAGCAGGACGTAATACCCGACCCCCATGCACCCCCACGCCAGACTCAAGAGGACTCTCGTGTACCCAAGTAAAGACTCATTTTCTAAACTTTAAAATGATTTTCCCTGTGTAAACAGCTCATACGTGCTGCAGATGAATCGCTTTCTGCCTGCTTTCATCATTACAGTCGAGTGTTTAAAGACCGTCATTCTTTTGAGTTTAAGGGAAGAATAAAGCAGGTGCTTGTGCATGTGTGCATGAAGCTATAAATTCCAGTGAGCAGCATAATCTTAGATTGCTATCACTACAGATCCGCTATGAATACTAATTGAGCACCACCTCCTCTTCCACGGCTAAGGTTGTATTTCAATAACAGAGCAGTAAAACTTCTGTTCCACACAGGATCACATTTATTCAGCTGGTAAATTATATATATGCAAAGAGAACGTCTTTACGGATTAAATAGCAGAAGATGGCTGCTGAAGAGAATCTTGTTTGGAGAGAAGATTGCAAAACAATGCACTGGTACACTTTTAAATCTGAAAACGATTTTTCATCTTCTGGTATTTTATGTACATGTTTTGGGAGAAATAGTTAACAAAAAGTTGACCAAAACCCTTTAAAGAGAGAATCATGCAAGGATGAAATTTGAAGGATGAAATAACACATTCTCCCGCTTCCCAATAAAAGCTGAATTCATAAGCTCCACAGCATACTTGTCCTCACTTCAATGTATTCAGGCGTTTTGCTGCTACAGCCAAACTTGGTCTGGTATGACGAGCACCTTATGGTAGATAACGTTATCGGCCTTTAGAGCAATATTGCTGTGTAATTGATGTTGCTGACTTCATGACTCCTCCTGCCTTGTGGTTTCACCATTCATCATTAGCCCTCATCAAGTCATATCATTAACCCCTTCTCACATGTGACTATAAAAGCTATCAATCAACAAAAAGGAGTTTTGCTTCAAAGAACAAAAAGTGACCTTGCGTAGCCTACCGTGGCATACCGTGTTCATCCTCTAGTTCCCAACTTGGTCTGCCAATTGGTGTTGGTCAAGTAGCACACAGTCTTTATCTGGGTTAAAACAGTTCCATGCTTTGGTTGAAAACAATGCAGAAGACAGTGGTGAGAGTGAACTAAAACATTAAAGTTGCAGGCAAGAAAAAAATGAGCTGAAAGACGCTAAAATGCTACTAAAACTGCATATAATTACTGCTGATTATTCTCTGTGGGTTCATAACTACTACTGACTCCTTTCACATGACATATAGTCATGTGATCCATTGTTAATATAAAAATATTGCAGCTTTAAAAAAAACAAAAGGTCCAATATGTTTTAGTTGTTGTTATTGTCCAAAATATACACAAAGATTTATGTTGCTGCTGTTAGCGAAAGGTCAGACATGATAAGTACCTGCTCTACCTGCTGAGGAGATATAGTTCTTTTGGAGGACCCTTGGACCTTTTTGTGATGGCATCAAACATCTTCTCCTCCTGGGGCAGCAGCATCTCGACTGCTGACAAGAAGACACTGGTTCAGGAGGCCGGCTCTGTCCTGGAATGTCCTCTCGACCCAGTGGAGGTGGTGTGAGAGAAGAGAATAACGCTTTAGTAACATCTCTGGTGGAGAATGTGTCCCACCCCATGCAGGGCGCTCTGACAGGCCTGGGCAGCTCCTTCAGTGACAGAATGCTTCACCCGAGGAGTGTGAAGGAGAGATACCGCAGGTCTTTTCTTCTTGCTGCTGCCAGACTTTACAGTCATCACTGCTTCCAGTAGGCAACACTCACAAGAACTGAAAATGTGCAATAACAATGTATGCTGAACTGTCCAATATCAATATTTCCTATGTACAATAATGTGAATTCAACCGTGCTTTATTTCACATATTTGTTATATTGTTTACTTATTGATCATATCTTGCTTTTTACTGATGCTTCGTACTATTGAACTATCCTCCTCTGCTGCTGTAACACTGCAATTTTCCCCACCGTGGGATTAATAAAGGATTATCTTATCTAAAGTGAACCTGACTTCAAAGGGGCACAGGGTTTAATAAAGAACTACAAGAAAGCTAAGAGTATGTCGTTGGTTAGAGGAGTCTCTTTATTTTGGCCTGTATTTTGAATTATACTTGTTCTTCTTCTGAGGATAGAAACAACCAGATAAGAAAGTGCTACATGAGTTGCCATAACCTTAAAATTGAAAAGGGTAATAAAGTAGTCTCTACTTTATCCTGCAGGTAAAAATTGTGAGCTCGAAAGCCCACATGGTTAGACATGAAACGGTGAAGTCACCTTTCTGAACACTGTTTGAGCTTTGAAGTTCGCTGGAAAGAACAGGATCTAATAAATCTATCCGTGCTCTCTTAGTGTTAGTCAAATAACCAAAAGAAATGAGTGCTGTCTGTGACAGCTTTCATTATACAGCATGATCACATGAGCTGTGTTTTTGTCAGTTCTTTCAATTCAGGATGCCAGAACACAGTTTCTTTCCATATAAAGGAATAAAAAAAGCATTTTTATTCTTTTATTGAAAGTAAATAAGCAAAGTGTGACACATATTCATATGATCTTCTCTCACATTTAACCTCCTGCCAACATTGAGCATGTGATGTTACACAGATTAAAATTCACTGACCACATCTGGGAACTTAGCAGAGCCTATGTGCAGCTACAAAGCCAGAGAGAAGAGAAAAGGATTTCACAGCTCTGTGAGGAGAAGGGGGAAAAATGTCTGTGTGAACTGACTTCACTAGAAAATTTGCATGAGTCATGCCAAAACATCTCACTTCATTAGTTGTGTTTACCTCCAGGTCCCAGACAGACCGACTCACAACAACAGGAGGAAACTTTCCCCACTCACCAGATCCTTACTCTGGTGGTTAATAACAAATAGGTCATTGTTAAACACCACCTACCCACAGCCAAAACTAACACTTACTTACTGAGTTGACGCAGGGGGAGAATAAGCAGAAGGATTCTGGACCTGGTCATAGTATTTCTTACAGTGCTGGGAAAACATCCTTTCTGTTGAATTGTGATGCAGCTTATAGGGCAAATTGAAACATGTATGAACATTTGGTCATAGTCACACATTTCCTGTGCTGTGAGAGGAAAAAAAAGCCTGTCCTGCTCTGGTGGCCTTGGTGTCTCTCCAAGGCTCCCACGGTGTGTTAAGTTTGTGCTCGGGTCATCCATCACATGAGATCCTCGGTGGTGGGGGGACTCATCTCTCACCCCTGCTGAGACTCAATCTGGAGGCTGGAGGAACTCTCCATTGTGCCGGCAGCATCCTGCAGCCCTCTGGCTATGATCTGACTGCATTTTATAGCACTTTGTTTATGGCTCCTGGACGTTGTGTTGAGCGACTGCAGCACTGTGATAAACCACAATTATGCTCCATATGTACACATATGAAGTTAAGATATACACTAACTACACTAACTTGTTTTCAGAGATCTGCAGACTTGAGCGAGAAAGGGAGTAATGCTATGAATACAAAAACACACTTAAAGAGACAAGAATGACTGTAAAAGACTGATGAAACACTCCCCCTCTGCTTCTCTTCTCTTTGTACTTCATACACTCCATGCAAATTTTCTCACTGGGGAGACAGCAGACTGTCCAAGGCCACTCTGATGTTGCCATAATGAATAATGTACTTTGAAGCATATATGTATATTCGTTTTAGCTCAGCAGAGAAAAAGGAATGTGTCCATGTTTTTCATTTCTGCTGTCATGATTTAGTGAGGAACATGACTTGGACAACAGACTGTCTAAGTGAATTATTATTGATTCAGACCAATCATATACGCTTCTGAAATTCTATTGACTCTCCTGCTGTTCCCCCTAGAGAGCCCGTAAGTAGCAGGCAGCTCTCCTATAAATCAGCTCTCAAATTTAACATTTACAGACTTGGCATGCAGCCTTTGAGTGGGTTTTTCAGTCAGGAGATAGTTTTGCGCCTCTGTCCCCCCCCCCCCCCCC